>JBBMFX010078904.1:0-10305 GCA_037832545.1 Rhabdalestes septentrionalis
TGTATCAGGTTCTAAACTGTACTGTGCTGGTACTGAAGTTGTATCAGGTTCTGGTGTTCCAGTGTATCTAGTCCGGTACCGGAAGTGTCCGGTGCATCCATGGAGTCGAACCGGCGGAGAGTTTATCTGTCAGAGCTGCTTTTGTTATTGTGGTCTTTTATTATTTATTGCCTTGATTGAGTGTTTTTATTATTTTCTCTGTGTGATGATAAAGTTGGTGTTTCCAGTAAAGTGGCCAGTGTGTGGAAGAACAGTAGGAATGTCCAAACAAATGGCCAGTATCTAGAGGGAGCGTCTAGGTGTTTCCAATAAAGTGGCCAATTGAGCAAAACATTTTTAAAAATGCATTGATCATTTCGTGCATTGATAACAGTCCCTTTGTAAAAAAAATTAATTATAGTAAGTATTGTTAAATGTTATATAAAGATCCAAACATGCAAAGACAGAGGAAACCATTACCATTTGTTGCTACAGGAGGGGAGTCTAATGAAGTTGCTGTGGTGTGGGAGTATAAAGAATGTGTTTAGAATAAAGTTTTTGGAAAAGTAAGGAAGGGTCTGAATCAAAGTTTCCCTAGAACAGTGAGCCATTGATTTGGAGCGAAACCTCCATCGCTATCAAAGTGTTCTTCAGTCTCCAGCTCTGGAGGGCTTTTCGTTTGAAGTTGGATCTCTTTGTTTCTTTCCACAGAAAAACATCATCAGGCCTATCATGAAATCTTGAAGCGAGGTAAGAACTCGGCTGCTGTCTTTAAAGGTCTGCATGTTAAAATTCTATATTTAATTGACTGCCTGTATAACAGTATAAAATGTCTACACGACTGTGTCTTCCTCACCGTCTGTTTAAGCAGGACTGTCCATTATTCAGGAGGTGTCTATGACAGGTATGAATGAACACACATACATACTCCAATAATACTGATACTATTAGGTACATTAATCCTTCTTATTGTCTTAAGATGTCTCCTGTTTAGTCTCAAAACAATTATCAGTGTTACTCTTACACCTCAGTAGTGCAGACACAGGTGTTAAATGTACTGACTGTGTGTGTGTGTGAATTCCTCAGATATGCCTCTGGATGAAGATGAGGAAAAGAAACTCGACGGTACATTAACAGAAGGTAAATAGTTACTCTTTCAAAAGGGTCAGTGGAGGTATGAGGCTGGTGTTTCCAGTAAAGTGGCCAATGAGTAGAGGTATAAAGTTGGTGTTACCTATAAAGTGTTTAGTGAAAGACAGTAAAGAATGTGTGTTTCTAATAAATTCGCCAGTGTGGAAAATGCAAGGCAGGTGTTTCTAATAAAGTGGTCACTGATTGGCAGTTTAAGGTGTTTCTGACCAGTGAGTGGACATGTAAGGGGTGTGTTTCTAATAAAGTGGCCAGTGAATAGTAGTACAAGTTGATGTTTCTAATAAATTGACCACTGAATAAGTTTCCAATGAAGTCCAGTGAATGGAGATATTTAAGTGTGGTTTCTTATAAAGTGTCCAGTAAAGTGAGGTATAAGGTGTGTGTTTGTAATAAAGTGCCCAGTGAAGGGAGGTATGGGAGGTATAAGGTGTGTGTTTGTAATAAAGTGCCCAGTGAAGGGAGGTATAAGGTGTGTGTTTGTAATAAAGTGCCCAGTAAAGTGAGGTATATGGTGTGTGTTTGTAATAAAGTGCCCAGTGAAGGGAGGTATGGGAAGTATAAGGTGTGTGCTTCTATAGACGTGGCCAGTGAGAGTCGAGAGAATGTAGGTGTTTGTAATGGTGTTGAGTAAAGGGAGGTATAAGGTGGTATAAGGTGTGTGTCCAGTAATGGGAGATAGAACGTGGGTGTTTCTAATAAAGTGTAAGTATGAGACACATGGGTAATAATGTGGTCTCCTGTTGCCTTTCAGGCTCTGATGAGTCCCTGAACTTCGACCAAGCGCCAGCGCACACACAGTCCTTGCGTAAGTGGCTGTTGAGTGTGTGTGAGTTGCCGCACAGCACAACAGAATTAGCAGCAAACTGAGTGAATCAGTTAGTCTGTAATTTGATTTGCATTGAAGGCCATTTGCCACCTTTCTCTATTCTCCAGTTCATGCACATCAATTCTGCAGCTTAATGAGTCTTTTTTGCTCTTTCCCTAGCTTGCCTGCACCATCGGGGCCATCCCTCTCACAGTAATGAAGAAGAATCAGCATAAACAATCAGATGCAGCACAGAAAAATCCGTCTTGCCCTTGAATAACTGTGAAAAACTGGAATGTGTCAAACTTTATAATGTCCACTTAATACAATTATGTATTGACAAAAAGGAACCTCATTTTTTTATAATACTGTAATAAAAAGGAAGAATAAAAATGATGACTAAGCAATGATCTTTAACATTTTATTGATGCTCGAGGCTAGAGTGGCTCCAGTAAGGCAGATAGGGATTACAGTCCCAACATCTTTACATAGTTTACATTTGCTAAAGCACTTTGGCGGTTTCCCTTCTTACTTAAAAGTGCACAACAGAGTTCGAGTTTTGGTCAACCTTCAGAAACACCTTAATACTAGTTACAAAACTGATATTTACATTTATAGCTACAGTCTGAAGCAGCTCTCTCAAGTAAGCAATCCCAAAGTAGATCATTAAAGAGGTACTTCAGCATTTTTCAACCTAATTCCTAATGTAGTTTAGGGTTTAACTGTGTTTAATGTGTGTATTCTGTGTCTTTTTGCTCTCTGTAAAATCTGAAGCCTTTCTCCTCACTGTTTACATGTATAGGTCTGAGGCGACAAATTAATATATACACCACCAGTCAAAAGTTTGGACACACCTCCTCATTCAACGGTTTCCTGTGTTTATTATGGGCTACACTGTAGATTAATACTGAAAATATCCCCTACTGCTCGGATGCAGCTTTACACACTCTTTTTCACTCAGATTCATGAGGAATCCTGGAATGGAGTTTAATTAACAGGAGTTTCTTCATCAGGAGTTCATTAGTGGAGTTTCTTGCCTTTTTAATGTGTTTGGGATCATCAGGTGTGACGCTCGGGTCGGTACACAGTTAGTGATCCGGTTCCACTACGGTTCTACTGCACATAATGGCAAGAACCACTTAATTCCATGCAAAATTCCATTTTGATTTCAATATTAATAAAAAGAAAAAACATTAATTGAGAAGATGTGTCTAAACTTTTGGACTGAGTGTGTGTGTATATGTGTGTATACTGTGTGTATAAATATATATATACACACACACAAACACACACCACACTTAGTATATTTCATATACCAACACACAAACATATTGGTTATATTTTGTACAGTGTAGAGTTTTTATATCTAACTGTTACACTGTATAGTTTCTGCTGCTTCTACTCTCTTCTCTCCACTTTGCTGCTGTAACAATGCAAATTTCCACCCGTGGGACTAATAAGGGGTTCTTTTATCTCCTCCTACTGTAGGCAATAATTTGCCTCAGTTTTGGCACAGAAGAACTGTTGATCGAACCCCTGGGCAGGTCCTGCAGCCTCACACTCTTCACCTGCCCATTATTCCGTGTATTCCTAAAGTTTTTCCCTTTTCTAAACGTGTCGCCTGTGTTCTAGAGACACAGCCGATCAGGATTAGGCTGAAGAATGCTGACGCATTCCTTACAGACCGTCAGGTTTGAAGCACTTTGGTGGATTATCAGAAAAAAAACCACGTTTTTTATGCATTTTAGAGAAAGAAACGTGGAAGGTATGGACAGGGGTTGACATAAGTGGTCCGCAGGTACGCATGCGTGGGATAAACAGTAAAACGCGCGTCAGATTCCAGTCAAAGTACCTGATTAGAGTAACTACATACTGTATATCTGATTACCACTCTGGTAAGGAAAACAAAATAATAATAATAAATAAGTGTTAAAATACTTTGTACTATATGGGGCTAAACATTTTAGCCACCCGGTTCTGATATCATGAAGCTAGAAAGAGCATAAAAGAGTTCTCGAGGCCGTGGGGCGAGAAAAGTCTCGCCAGTAGGGGGCCTACAGCAGCTCTTGATAATCTGAGAGACAAATTAAATGAACAACAATTTAAAACTCTCAAAAATATGTCCCTTATTGCTTTTAATGAAGCAAACCACCCACAGCCGATCTCATTTTAACACAAGATGGACTTTTGAAGAGGCTCGGGACCAAAGTTGAGACAGTATATCAGTCTAACGTGGCAGAACTGGTGAAACTGACAGCAGAAGAGAGGACAACACGGGTAGAGCGGTGAAAGAGTTTCAAATTTACCGAGTACCAATTAATTCATGTAGGTACTATTAGAATACTAGAGCAAAAACTATTATGTCAACCCCCAGGTATGGATCTAGTTCTAAAATCTCTCGCGGGTTAATCCCAGAGACTCGGGTGGAACGGTAAAACCACAGTAAGGATCGTCCTAGCCGGGGAAGTGGGAAAGCACCTATGAAGGTTTTCTCTACTTCAAGCTCATCAAAGCAGCCGGAGACTCGAGCAGCTCTGAGCAGCCGCACTGGAAATGCCATGCGGGGTTCGTCTGACATTTCCTCCTAGCATTAAATCCTTATTCAATCAGGATAAACGCTCACAGATCTGCCGGAGCTTTGGCCTTCAGTCAGGCTCGGCTCCACATCATGCAGATGTAGCGTCTATTCGCCGCGCTTCGTTCCTGCCCAGCCCGGATTTATGAAGCAATTTATCCAGCGTAGTGTGGCTGCGGCAGTTAGAGGTTTACTTCAGTCGCGCGGTTTTATAGGAGTAGCCTCGGGCTAATTAAATCAATCCTGGACGGCTTTATATATGTGGCTCTAGGATTTTGACTGTTTATCAGATTTAACTCTCATATTGTTAGCAAACTACCAGAAACCATTTTTCCATCACAGTGTAAACAAGATTCAGTGTGAATTAACGTCAAGAGTAAATAAGTCGGAAGGCATTTTTTTTTTTTTTTCCTTCCCACTGCACAAAATAACAAAAAACTGGGAATGGGCTTTTACACAGTTGCGTGGGATTTGGTACCAGCGGGACAATACAGTGTCTTTGGAAACAGCAAGTGAATGACAGTTTAGTTTTTTCTGATAAAAACTCATCAGTATCACTCCAATGAAAACCAGGAGATGGAGGATGAAGAATCTGTAGAACTCTGTAAAGCTGTGAGACGTTACTCACTGGATCAGAAATCTGTCAGGCTTTGTCCTGTTCTCATTCTGATCAGCGATTACCCACCTATGCCTGTAATCCCGAGTTATTCAAACGCATCTACACACTTTACATATTTAATCCTGTTCCCACAGATTTCATTCCCAGTCCAGGAAAATTAAATGATCAATTCAGGGAGACTTTTATTGTGTATTAGTGTATTTTGCCTTAATTAAGCTTCTCATCCATAGCCTATTAAAGAGTCAGCATAAAAAATCAACACACTGTGCTAATTTGAGAGGAATGTACTGGACTATTTAGCTAAGAGCTGGGATCCAAGTAAGCAGCCGATCCCAGTATTGACCAGTATTGGCCCCGAAAACTTTTTTTTCCCATTCACGGCTGCAGAAAACGCAAATAAAGAGTAAACTTTGAGATTTACCAGCTAAGAGATAAAGTCGCGAAGCAACATAACGTCAGCAGCCATGCCCATATGGACACACTTGTTAAATAAAGCCTATATATAGATCTTTTTTAAGAGTGTGTGGAGAACAGTGTATTATTTTATTGAATATCAGGCCATATATTTGGCTCATTTGCAAGCAAATTAGACAAGAGGGGCCCAAAATGTTTTTTAAAAAGTCATTTGTGGTGTTCATGACAAATCCAACAGTCTCTCAAGCCGGTGAAAAATGAGTTAGAACTAGAACCGTAAGTTCCGCCGGCTCCCATTTGGGTCAGTTTTTGTTTTTAAACGTGCAGTGAAAAATTTCCCAAAAACTCTGGCGTAAACTTTAAAGACATTATTCCCAGCTCTTTTAAACGGAGGCACAAGTCATTTTTGGTAGTAATCCATCAAATATTTGGTCTGTGGCAAAAATGGAAATGAAATAACAAAGAAGTCAGAATGCCTTAAAACAATCAGTCACTAGTGTCTGCATTAGTTTGTACAGTAAGAGAAAACATTTAACGATGCCACTTTAAAGACTGGCGCTAACAGAAAGTCCTAAATAAGTTATAATCTTCTGTCTATTTCAGTCTGGATGAGCAAATTCTAAGCGTTTATATGTGGTCTGCTGTACTGCACATACATTGCACTTTTGCAGCTGGTTAGACATGAAAGCAACACACACACACACACACACACACACACACACACACACACACATACATACATACATACACAGGGTGAGGTCAATCTGTAAGAGCTGGTTCTGGGTCAGTTTTAACTGCAGTTTGGCTGGTCTGAATGTAGGAGATCTGTAGAACTGGCAGCAGCAGCTGGAAAGCGTTCTGGATGTAGGCAGTGCTGTTTGAACCCTGGGGGGAAACACACACATACACACACACACACACACACACAAACTGAATATAACGACACTCCGACTGAATCTCTTTAATATCACCGTGGCTTGTTTGCAATAATATTTCACCATAAACATTGGGATTAAACCAGTCTTTTTTTAAAAACTGTTACATTTGTAAAAATGGGGTCAGTCCTAATCCACAATGTTGAGAAAAGTGAGTTGTATGACCCTTCATCTACATTTAAAATAGCTTTTTTAAACATTTACAGCTGAAAGAAATATGCCATTATTCTACAAACTGTACCGCATCGTTTTCTATGTGTCAGTTTAATAGCATCATTTGGTCTATTTTATTTTCGATATTTTCATGTTTTGTCCATATATTTACACCAAAAGCTAAGGGTCATATCTCATGTGGGTGGGTGGGGACATCACCACAGCACCTTTATTATTATTACCTCAGCCAACACGTTGTTCACCAAAGGGTTTAATTCTTCTGCCTTTCTCTGACTCTGAAAAACATTAAGGATGAACAGATATTTTTCAACAGATTCACTACTTGCTTCATTCTAAATGGTAGGTGACTCAAAACACACTTATTATTATATATATATATATATAAAACACATGTCTGTAAAACAAGGATGAAGTAACAATAGAAACTTCTAGTTCCAGTTACTTTCTCTCAGTATTTCTAGTATCCCACTGGCGCCCCCTGCAGGTGTGTTTCGAGTGAACAGCAACATTATTACTGAGAAAAGGTAACTGCCCATATGTTACAGATCAGAACATGCTGTTAGTATTCCTGTACCTAATAAAGCACCCATGTTTTAATGGAGCTCATTAAAACATGGGTGCTTTATTATTCTTCAACTAAGATTGTTTCCCCTGAAATGGATTTCTGATCAGTTACTCACCCCTAAACTCAAAAGTGTACCAGAGAACCTGCGAGCCAGACAGCCCACCTCCTTACACATCGCACAGGTCAGCCTTGAAAGGGAAAGCACCAAAGGTCATACAGCTGAAAAGTCCCTTTATCTTTGGAAAATACAAGGTAAATACAAGACCAATGCTTGCTAACTAGACCCCAATATTATTCATTTATTACAAAAAATATTTTTACTTTTGACAATCCTTTAGATAAAGACACACACACACACACACACCTGGAGAGTATAGAGGCCTGCTGGACAGCCGGTTTCTCCACATCTTGCCCGTGCAGAATGAGCTCAGCCACTTTGTGTAGCTGCTCTATACTCCGAGCCGTTACCTCCGCAAGACTGTCTACTGAGGACAGATGCACACTCTGGCACACACACACACACACACACACACACACACACACACACACACACACACACACACACACACACACACACACACACGCCTCTCCTTTTACAAGAACTTCAACACAGACATTTCTTGGGAAATTGTTTCAGATTCAGTTTGTGTTTTTAATCTGATGGGAGCTACGGCTAGAGAGAGAGACCATCCATCTATACATTAAAATGTGAAATGTTGTCTTCTATTTTTACCTTTTCACAGAAACTATCTGTGTGTTCATGTTTGCCGAGATGGACGATAAGAACTGTATCTATATCGCTGCATCATGTCATACGATCGTGGCTGAATATCATAACGGTATTCACTCGCTACACTCTCACCTCCAGGAAGTTTCCGGGGCTGTTTTCTGCTCTCTCCTCCGGCTCTTTCTCGCTCCCTTCTTCTTGTCTCTCCTCTCCTTCCTCTTGGCCCAGGGAGGGGGAGCCGTCTTCACTCACCTCCCTGGTTGCTTCCTTGGCAACATCCGTGGCCACAGGCTTTTCCACCTCTCTCACCCAATCGTAGGCTTTCATGCGGGCCTACAGAACAGTGAGGGGCGCGAGTTAGAACCAGAGACTGATGGGAGCGTGTGTGTGAATTCTAGATGAACCCAGAGAAATGCTCCACCTCTGTTCTGAGAACATTAATAGAGTATGTACATGGATGTGAGGAAGAGGAGCACGTGTTTACCTTGTTCAGTTTGTCTGGTGTAGCAGCAACATGTAGCTCAAAGAGCAGCTCAGTCAGAACACTGACAAACTCCTCCCCATCCGCAGCTGCACACACACACACACACACACACACACCATACACACACACACACAACATACACACACACACACACACAACATACACACACACAAAACACACACACACACACACACACACACAACATACACACGCGCACACACACACACACACACACACACACACACACACACACACACACACACACACACAGCCGTATTACTCATAAAGTCCAGGCATAACAAAGAAAATGTCAATTATGACTCCAGATGAAGGGCTTCATTTGAATTGAGGTTAATAATTCTGTATTTTTAAAAAGAGCTCAAACTATAAAAGCATTGAGGTTTGAAACACGATCAAGTCACAAAGCAGTGGGTAGCCTCGACGCAGCCTGAAATCAAAACTGGCCTTTTTCAACCATGCCAATTTGTGTTTCTATTCGAATTAAGCACGATTAAACATACTGTACGCTTCAAAAGACCAAATTCTTACTTTCCTTATCTTTGCCTGCAACTAAACTACTGCTGACATTTGATCACATTAACACGCACCACCGGGCTGGAAAAAAAATAACATTAGGCAATAATAACTAGAGGTGGGACCAAAAAAACAAGTAGACACAGTGTAGTCTCCTAATATTTTTGAGATGATCTCAATGAAACAGTGCTGTTTTATTAGGATTAACAACTGTAACTGTTGTAATTGTTTAAGGTGTTTGATGCAGATCCCCATCATTTATTTTTGTAGCATAGCGCACACATTAGCCTCAGATTTCAAGGGCAAACTTCACACACCAAGCACAACCTGGCTGATCGACTACATCTGATGTGATTAAACTAATTATATGCATCATTTTGCCTCATGCTTCAAATCCATAAACAGTGTGTGCAATATTCTACCACATGCAGTATCGTGCAGCGTTCTTATTGGATGATAAATCATTATCATTATATGCAATATCAATTATACCACAATATCTATCTACTGGTGGTCTCCATTACAGCAACAACACACTCCTAAACACTATTAGTGTTACTAGTATTTCACCAAACAGACTTTTTTATCAGTTGCATTATAATACTCAGTATTTGTTAACTCAGTATTCGCTCCCAGAGTATTTTCTGAATTTTTTGGGATTTATTTAGACTTGATATTTTTTATTGTTTGTTCTCTGTGTGACTGTGCAGTTGTGACATGATCAGTTTCCTCCAGGATCGAGAACGTTTTCAGACTGTGATTATTAAATCATGACCTAGTTAATGATTCTTGATTTCAAATTTGATTAAAGCATTTGGATCTGGGTCTGATCCGCAGTCAGGACTCACGGAGGGGGCTGAAAGAGTGAATTTGGGAATAAAGATCACCGTTTTCCTCCGCACTCGTCTCATTCTCCTCCTCCTCCCCGGCGAGGAAGATCTTCTTCATCTGGATCAGCTCCGTCTTCACAAGCTCCAACTCCTCTCCCTCCAAGGAGGCCAGAGCAGTCTGGACCTGCGGGGGGACGCGAACAGGGCGGCACAGAAGAGGGAGAGAGAGAGAGAGAGAGAGAGAGAGGAGAGACACAAAACACATGAAGGCCTCCAAGTCTCAAAGGGAAAGAACAATGGGATGAGAATCGGGAATCAGAACATGACGACTGTCAAAAGTCTTTGAGGAAAAACTTCCTATTGTCTGCCGTCCCGTTTTTCCACTTTCTGTCTTTCAATTCCTCAGTGTGTGTGTGTGTATGTGTGGTGTGTGTATGTATGTGTGTGTGTGTGTGTGTGTGTGTGCGTGTGTGTGTATGCGTGTGTGTGTGTGTGGGTGTGTGTGTGTATAT
>JBBMFX010078925.1:0-10304 GCA_037832545.1 Rhabdalestes septentrionalis
GGAGCTTTCTGCAAACCGCTGCAGACCTGGATTACACACGTTTTTATTTGATGGTTGGATTTTAATGCTGAGGGTTTAAAAAAATTTTTTTTTAAGGAGGCGGGTCTGAGGTAGTGACGGGCCCCGAGAGATCACGGGCCCGAGTGCAACTGCACCTGCTGAACCTGCTATTGTTACGCCACTGCTTCGAGCCAGTCTCACAATGAGATTTCCCTAGGATGTGCCATTTCTTTGTGTCTAGCTTCAAATGGTAATGATGAGGAGAGAGGCGGGGCAAGGTGGTGGGTGGGGAAGTGGTCAGCTTGTGGCTACAGTACCATGAGCTAATGCAGCAGTATAAGCAATGATTTGTAGATGTACTGCAGTGTATAGCAATGACTCGTAGATGCACAGTTCTTTAAGCTTTCCAGTTAGACCCAAAATCTGATGGAGAAAAACCTGAAGAAACTGAACCTCAGCGACTATAGCTGGACATCTGCGAAATTAAAAATTACCCACTGGTACTTCAGAGGCTCACATGAAGAAAAAAAATACATTTGTGGTCATTTGTACATCTAAGCACCGAGCAACTGCCATGCTTTGCTCGTTTGCAAGCCATGATGTCTCTAGAGGAAAAAGTGGTCTCACACGAACACATAGTCAGTCGGTGTAGCAAATCTTTCTTTTTTTGGGAGGGGGGAATTTATCTCGGCAGGCAAACTTATGACGACTTACAGGGAAAATTCCAGGGTGGGACATCTGAACATGCTCTCAATGGAAGAACAGGGTGATCGAAACACTCTTTAGACCTGTTGCCATTTGTAGCCTCTGCAGGACCATAGGAAGGCAAGGGGAACACGTTAATTATCACATAAAGGGACATTTTCATGCCATGGGACCTTTTAAGCATAGGTATATCCCACATTTTCAAGCAAAAATATGTGAAATCTTGGGCCCCATTAAAGCTTAGAATTTTGGACAACATTAATATTAAAATAATATTACTAGCCCCTAACAGGGCCCCATGTCAGTGCTGGGCCCCTAGAATAGAGTTTAGATCGGACCCAAAAAATGAGACCCGACCCGAGCCCGTGCACCTTGTGCCCGAGCCCGATTTAAACCCGTCAATTTTTTAAAATATGTGTGATGATTAAAAATATCACGACCCGGCCCGAGGACAGCGGCAGGAAATATCGACCCAACCCACGGGCCGGGCAGGGCTCAGGCCGTGTCGGGTACGGGTAGAGAATCTAAACTCTTCCCTAGAATCATTCAAACCCCACCCCCCAACCCCAGCGGCGCTCCTGTATTTATGTATATGCTTTATATTGATTGCTCTAGAATAAATTAAGGTTTTGCCTGAAATGCTTCCAGTAATTCTAATCTGAGTGTCATTGTCACAGTGTGATGCTATGTATAAAGTAATGGGTCTCAGAAATACTGCTGCACATGGTAGGTGTGCTGTTTTGAGGGTTTGTTTTCATTTTTGATTGTAGGCTGCAGTTATTTAGCAATGTTAGCCTGTTTTTTGTTTTTTTTTTAAAACAAACTTTCGGCATTGTTCATATAATTTTATCCTTCCCAGGGCATGCCTTGTGGGAGCCTGCTAGGCACACATTGGAAAAGACAAATCATCTACTGAGATACATTGTATTAAAGTTTAATACTCAGAATGTGTTTTTGGGCAGGCAGAAAATAGAGGAGCTGGAGTTAGAACGCCAGAATCTGCAGGAGCAAAACAATATTCTGGAGATGAGACTGGAAAGACACAACCTTCAGGTAAATCGTACATTACACAAGATATTTAGAAACCTTGTCCCACCAAGAAATACCATACACACGCCATTCTTCCTGTAGATTGATTCATGTAGATTGATGTTTACTTGGAGGTTAATGAATATTATCGCGATAATTTGACTCATTTCTCATTAAAATGTATTTAAATTAGGATATCAGACCTACATGTAATATTACATATATGTCTTCTTAATAGACAAACAATGGGTCTTAGCCAAAAAGCTCAGTGATTTTATCTTTAAGTGGTAGTGACATAAGATGCCACCTTTGCCAACATGTGTAGAAAATATTACATTTCTGCCCTGCTAGGTATTCCCTAGTCAATTGTAAGTGCTTAAATAGTATTTTAAATGCAGCCTATATTATGAGTAACGTTGGCATAAGTTTGAATTCTGGAATGTCTTATGTCAATGACTGCAGCATCCCTCATTACATGACACCCCCTTTCGTGCATTATTGCATGTGGTAAATCTATTGTTTTACCGTGATATAAAGAATGAGATTTATTAGCACTGGCACAGTCTAGCAGTACAAACACCACATTTTAGTTGCCCAGGAATACATTCTGACAAAACCAAAAGTCCTTCTATTATCAGAAATTGCTATACTATGGAGGTATATCAAATATTAATTTTGTAATTGGTTTCTTTGTAATCTGATATATAAAAAAAAGTATTTAATTAAACCAAGTGATTAGCATATAAATGTTCATTATGGTCAAACTACTAAAACAAAGTACAATCCTGCCACACCAAAGAAGACCCAAGTTTATATTTTGTATGTGTTTTTGAATACATGAAATGTTCAGAACGCATGAACCAATTTCTGTTAGAAGAAAAGGATGTTTTCTCCTCCTGTAAAGTAACCATTTTGTATATTTTCTGCTGATATCAATCTTAGACCCTTGTTTGTTGATGAGTCAGTGCCATCTAGGGATGGGTATAATTAAAGTTTTAATGGTTTTACTACTTCTGTCCATACCACTTATTGTTTTTGTACTTTTACAATATTCTTATTGGCACTTTTTGTTGGTACAATTACTAAAGAATATTAAACAAATTGAGAACACAATAACAACACCTTAACCCTAAACTTAACCCTAATCTAAAAAAGTTACAAATTAGGCGTGACAATACTTTGGATCCTTTGGCTCTTTCTGCCACCATCGCTCCATTACTGCAAGCTCTCTCGTGTTGTGTGCGCAAGCTCTCTCGTTGTGTGCGTGCGTGCGTGCGTGCGTGTGCGCGTGCCTTCTCATGTTCTGTGTGTACGAGCTCTCTCGTGTTGTGTGCATGCCAGCTATCTCATGTTGGGTTTTAATTTTATTTCTTCAGTACTGCCAGCAGAACCGTTAACATCTGAGCTTTTCAATACTTTGATCTTCTATAATTAGGCACCGTGACCAATTAAGTACCAGCTTTCGGTACCCATCCCTAGTGCCATCTCAGTATTGAGTCCTGTGTTTCTAGACACAGAATTGTACTGTAAAATCTGTAAAAGTTTTATGATGTTTTTAGATTTATATTTCATTGCATTTCTTTTCAGGGAAATAGCACAAATTTCTAAAATGTGCAAATTGTTATTGCTTTCAGCCGATGGGCCAAAGCGATACATTGTGCTGTTTTTCTGTCTCTGCTGGTTTGTTCAATTTTTATTGGCTTGGCTAATTATTATCACATGGGAAGGTTTGAACTGCTGGGTCACTGGCACAGGAAAACAGGCAATAGTGGGAACTGTACAATTTAGAAGCTTATGTACCGCTATGGAACAATGAAATATTATACAGTGAAAGTTTTTTGGGAATATGTGACCTTTCTATAAATTCTCTTGAATGAGGCTGTTAAATGTTTCTGGCAGCAGCATGATGTTTTTTTCACAACTTGGATAATTTATAAAGGGCTTTTCCTGTTCCTGTTGTTATGGACTAGAGAGTTGTTTCTTATGAAATATGTTAATTCATGAAGGCCTTCTTTAGTCAGTTATCTCAATATAGACACTCTTTTCCTTTCCCTCTGGGTTGACCAGAGTAGGATGTGTTGCCGTTTTGAATCCTGGTTCCTCCTAAGGTTTCTTCCTCCAGCTTCTCATTTTGTGTCAGCTTGTTTGTAAAAAGTGATATATAGATACAATTTAATTGAATTGTCCCTTAAGACACAAGAGATTGTAAATATTTTAGAGCACCTTTGGAGCTCATTCCTCTATCCCAAATGTATTATTATCAGCAATAACAAATCCTGGCTTCATGGGTATCGCATGATATTTTTATTCAATATCTGAACATTCTGACTTCGAAAAACATTCCTCAGACAAATAAAATATGGGAGAACCCTGTACATTATAGTTCCGAACAAATGTTGGTTCAAGTGTAAGGGTGCAAATTAATCTGCAGTTAAAAGATCAAGTCAAGCAGCACACTTTGAAAATTTGTGTCAACACAAGCTCAACCAGCAAGGTGTCAGTTACATAAAAATGATTATAATATCAAAACGTCAGGACAGAAAAAGCAGTGTGCCTTAATAGAAAATGACCAAAAACACAAATGAAAACAGGGTGGAAACAGAAGTCAGTGTTTAAGGTCACACCTATATGAGCTTCAAAATCCCATTCCAAAAATATGAGCATTAATGTGCAGCTAGCATCCACTCTTATGGGAAAAATTTCCACAGGATTTTGGAGTGTCTGTGGATATTCGTGTCAAATCAACCTACCAATTCATACCTCCATAATACATCCGTACCAAGTAGTTAATCCATAACTTTTTGTACTGCACAGTCATACTTGAAAAGGAAAATGCAAAATGTTGCAGCACAGTTGAAAAAAATTTATGGATTTAATTGTCTGTAATATTGTATGCACAGTCATACTTGAAAAGGAAAATGCAAAATGTTGCAGCACAGTTGAAAATAATTTATGTATTAATTGTCTGTATTATTAACATTACAAGTGTAACCAACAATCAGTGTCTAAGAGCCATTTTGTTATATATAAGAATTTCTTGGAGTTGCAGTTTTGTATTTTGCAAATCTCCAAGGATAGTCTTTAGGTCCCTACCTTAGTGGAGATACATGATTCGATTAGAAAATTCTGAGGTTAAGAGCTGGATACTACATAGGGTTTAGATTGAATGAATAAGCAGAAATGGATAGAGAGTACATGCAAACATGAAAAAATGTAATCCTAATTAAACGAAGCTAAAATGCACACTGTAGTATGCTACACTTGAGGTAATGTTCATTTTGGTAAATATGAACTCCTGGATTCACTATATGTAGAAGACCTCTTTCAGAGGGATTCAGAGGGATGCTTTTGATAACCATTAAAGTGACTCTACAAATATTTGATTTTTATTGGCACCCAATAAATAAATTATATTGCAGATAGGCACTTAAAATCAACCATGGCTAAAAATTTGCCTTAACTTTTTCATGATATTTAAGTTTCTCTGCAGGCCCAATATTTATTGACATTTGTGTGTCAATAAATGCCAATGATTTTGGAAAGGAGAAATAGCCTACAGGATTCTGGCATAACCTTCTAAAAGATTATGGAGTGAGTCTATAAAAATTAGTGCCCGTGCAGTCCAATAAGCATTTGTGAGGTCAGGAACTGGCCCAAAGTCGATGTGTGCTGTTTTTTTCATGCCCCTTTAATCCAAGGTCAGGCACTAATTTTGGTAGAGATGGCCTGGCCCATGATGTGATGTTTTTTCATCTTCTCTGTAATTTGCACTATAAAGAGCTGCTCAGATTGAGCCAATTTTCTTTGATAGGCCCCTTAATTCAGCGCACATCTCATTAAGTTAATTTTAATTCCTGTAGTTTTGCACCCAACAAAGTATCAGTTTTTGGCTGTGGATAATAATTACATTTTTGTTGGCTGTAGGGCATGGATTTTCTTATTTAAATCTAATTTCTACTTATGGAATCTCATATTTTCACTTATGAAATTGTAGAAGAAAACATGGGTTCACAAAGAGTCATGGATCTTGAACCTCATATTAGGTGAATGCTGCCAGATTTAACCCAGCATCTTCTGTCAATATATAAAATCAACTAGATTAACTCTGCATGTAAGAATGTTGCACTGACCTATTATGTCTTTGTTTTTGGATGTTTTCCAGGGAGATTACGACCCTGTCAAAACAAAAGTAATGCACTTCCGTTTGAACCCTACCAGTATTGCTAAGCAGCAACGTGCTGAAGACTTGGAGCATTTGAGGGTGGAGTGTGAACGTCTAAGGGACCGCCTTCGGAAGATGGAGGCAGGAGGCGCAATGGCAACTGATGACACTACACTTATTATACCGCCTTCACAGGAGATTTTAGGTATGAAGAATGAAAACATGCTTTTTAATAAAATTTATCCATTTTGCAGTTCAGGTCATTGTTATTTATCAGATAATTTATGGATTAATGAATTAGCGAAATACATTTATGAACTTGGATCTGGGATGACCTGCTCAGCAGATAATGCTAAGTGTTCACAGGCACTACCAGCAAGTCTTTAGAGGAAAGCAGGGCACCCCAGCAGTTATTTCCACATATACAATCCCACACAGTTTCATAGTGTCATTCAGTTTCATTCTACATTTTATCATTAATATTTGGTTAACTTTTTGTTTAATATTAAAAATGAAATGTTATGTGAAATATTTTTTGTGTGAGGAATTTAGGAAAACGCTTTTTTTTCCCTCAATATTGTTTGGTGGAACGACACAACAGTAGGACAGACAGGACAAACATGTATGTACCAAGAAAATCACCCTTAACAAATATGAATGTCAGACTAAATGTGCGCGCGCGGCTGTGTCTCACTGTCCTCGTCACACACAGTCTTACAGTGTTTTTTCAAACACAATATCCGTGTTATTTCTCTAACCGGGTTAGAAACAGAGAAAGTGACAGTTTTAGCCTTCATTGTGTTGTAAGTAAATATGTTTGCGGAGATGATTGTTTGCGGAAGAGCATCATTCAGTTTTCGTTGTCAGGTAACGGACAGGGGAAAGAACATATTGCATGTAATTTGCATCGACTGTAGTAAGCATTTGAAGGGAAGGTGCCACTGGATTTATGCAAAATTGAAAATCAATTGAGCATTGGACAACATGCAGATGAATGGCCATTTAGCAGAACTTTGGTTAAGCAAATGACTGAGGACCATTTCATAGACTTTGAAAATTCACTGGTATTTCTCAAATACAAATACTGACAATTACCACCAAAAGTATTGTGTTGCATTAATACAGGTATTTTTATTGCTTTATTTCAGAATATACACAGTTGTTCTACTGAGTAAACAAATTATTATGTGGTGCCTTAGAAGTGGTGATTTTAGCCTTTAAAGTGAGCCATGTGAGTGACGAGTTACACATGAATATATTAGAAAGATCATCACCATGAGCAATTTTAGTGGCAGCAGTCAGTATTCGCCTCTTAATTTATTTCAAGAGGTCCACTGGAGTCAATTCCTGACTATTCAAAAGCTTGGCCGTGTTTGGCCAGTCATCACACTCTTTATGTATGTATGTATGTATGTATTTATTTATTTATTTAAACTTATCCTTCCCTAAACGATTATAGACATGTTGCCATTTGTAGCCAAGTAGCCCAGTAAAAAGTGATCCCCATCAAGAGTGTTCGACTGGGCAAATGGGTATGCTGTAAAAATACACCAAACCCACGGTTCGGTTCGTTTCACGATTTTTGACTCACGATTCAGTTTGTATCACGATTCGTTTGCGGTGGAGGAGGGGAAAAGTTCTGAGGTGCCATTTTGTTTGGAGACACCTTATCTTTACCGCAAAATTATAAACCAATATTTGCTTAAATACCGCTTCCTTTCCATTCATACGCAGAACAAGGCTTTGGTGAACCGCACGAGAAGTCGAGTTGGAGGAGTTGACTCATCTCTCTCGGTTCACCATTCCGTTCAAACAACAGAAACGCTTCGGCCAGCTGCCCGGAGCCACAAAACTCGCTCAAAACACAATAAAAACAATTACACAGAGACTCCAGCGCAGTTTTATCACAACCCAGCCAGCTTATAGACACTTTTAAGCCCAGTGTCATAACATGTATATTATGGTGCTTTTCCACTGCCCGGTACCGGCTCGGCACGGCTCGGCTCACCTTTTTTGCTTTTCCATTTTTGTGGGTGGATTTCCACTGACTGGTACCGGCTCAGCTCGGCTCTACCCTGCTAAGTTTCCACTACAACTGGTTGCGTAGCAACCGAGACAGCTTGAGCGGAACTGAGGTAAAAAATATGAGGTTAAAAAACAGATATAATTATAGTCGTAATGGATGAAATCAGAGGGATTTTATTTCTTATCCTTGGTTTGTGGTTGTTTGCCACAAACCGAAACAGTTGTCTTACCAGACAAGGCTTAAAGAAGCACGGCAGCGGACTGCTGAGAAAAAAACACCATGACGCAACGACAGCAACCACCAATAAGTAACCTCCAAAATATACACGTCATCATTTTGTATCGGTTCAGCACGGTTGGTACCTCGACCAAGGTGGTACCAAAAATGGTACCGGGTACCAGGTACCACATTTGTTAATGGAAAAGCAAAAAAAGCAAGTAGAGCCGATCCGTGCCGAGTCGGTACCAGACAGTGGAAAACCAACCAAGTAGAGCCGAGCCGAACCATGGCGATATGAACCGTGCTGAGCCAGTACCAGGCAGTGGAAAAGCACCATTAGTAAAGGTGTGGGAGGACTCTTTGAACCCTCAGCTATTGGTTAAAGAAAAGAAATTGACATGAAAACCCTCCTATTACAGCGAAAAATTTATGTTTCTGGGCGGGAACTGTGTACGGGAAAGAGTTGGAAGGAGTGTGTCTGTGTCGTGATTGGCCATCCTCACACCGCGACGCAGGTTTGTAGATATAAGTGTCGCGATTTCAGTTTTGTATCGTATATCATTACAGCCCTAGTATGCTGACTAAGAAGGGCCAAATATTACAAAATGTTCCTATTTATGAATTTTTGTAAAAATATAAATTGAACTCTGATGACATTGTGGGGCAATATTGTCTCTTTATTTCTCTTTATTTATCTGTTTCCAGTTTAGTTGTTACTTAATCATGGGGATGGAGAAGGGGGACATGCCATTACTCAGTCATTTGTAGGCAGCCACCTGGTATTGGTTTTGATTTGCCAGACGTTAACTGTCAGTTCTGTTTTGTCAGCTATCAAATGCCCGTACTGGATAACATTGGGCACTGAGTGATGCTTTGTTTCTAGCTCGGATGTCTGCTGCTCCACTGGCATCAAACTTATGATCTCTCAGTGATGAGACCAATGCTTAGACAGTTGCAACACTTGAGAGCATGATTTTGTTTTGGACTATAAAAACTGCAAAAATTGATGCACAATCTTCTTGTACTAAGCCCATGATATGAACATTAAAATTACGAGTCAAATAATCTATAATTAAGTAATCATTTACATGTAGTTTTTAAAAGCAAATATATAAATGTACTTCATGTCCATGTAGTTTATAAGTACAAAAATTTGTGAAATTTGCTGATGTATGTTTACTAACTTTCAGTGATTCACACACAAATAATCAGGGTTCAAAAAGCTCCCCTAGGTGGAGAATGTTAAAATCTTCCCTTACATCATTGGTATATATACAACTTGATCCTGGAGATCTAACAGACTACATCTAAACACCAGGACGATGTACTCCTTTAGAACACCCTGATCGGCTGGAGCTTCAAGTTTGGTAGGGGTCCAGCAGGTTACATGCATATGTGCCAGAAACACAAGACTGTCAGCATATGAGATGCACTAGAGTCATTTAAAACTAATTTAATAGGGCTGTATAATACAAAATATCAGTATTGTGATTTGTTTTCATAATGTTGCTCTGGGGAAAGTCAGTGTAATCAGTTTTCTTATGATAACCCAGTTGTTTGATTCCCCATTAAAATTTTTGTCTGTATTCAAATATTCAGTTTTGAATGTCTTTTTGTCAGATTTGCGTAAGCAGATGGAGAGTGTTGAGCTGAAGAACCAGCGCTTGAAAGAGGTGTTCCAGAAGAAAATCCAGGAGTTTCGTACAGTGTGCTATGTTTTGACCGGGTACCAGATTGACATTACAGTGGAAAACCAATACCGCCTCACTTCTGTTTATGCTGAGCGCATGGAGGACTCACTGCTGTTTAAGGTAGGTTTAAATATCCTCTTGACCTGATAATTCATTTTTGGGTACTGTAGTACACATTGTGTTTTTGATGAAATCTCTCATCCTGTACAAGCCACTTTACTAAGACCTGTTGTGTCTTGGAGTGTACAACTTTAGCTTTCAGATAATGTCACATGTGTCTGACGTTGCCAGCCCCCCATTCCTATCTTTTCAGAATGCCTGCCATCAGCACAAGCATGTTTTATGGAGGAAAGAAAGATAAGCATGATAATTATATTTTAAAATGTTTTTTAATTATATATTTGGATTCATTTCCCAAAATGAACATCTAATAAGTAATTTGAGTAAGTTTTCAGAGCTTAGATTATTTATT
>JBBMFX010078936.1:0-10304 GCA_037832545.1 Rhabdalestes septentrionalis
TTTTTGCTCTCTCTCTCTCTCTCTCTCTCTCTCTCTCTCTCTCTCTCTCTCTCTCTCTCTCTCTCTCTCTCTGTCTTTATCGGTCTTTTTCTCTCTGAGTTCTCTAATATTGTCTTTTTTCTCCCTCCCTTTTATTTACCCATTTTCTTGATCTCACTGATTTTCTATCCGTCTTTCTCTCTTTCTTTCTGTTATCACCTTTTCCTCTTCCTCTCCTTTTACCCTCTCTCTCTGATTTGTTGTAATATAGTTTGAATTATTTATTTACTTTTCTGTTTCTGAAAGTAATCTGAAAAGTGTGACTGGGAGAGTATTTCCGATCTTTCCAAATTAATGAGTTTCTGTGTTTATCCTTGGTCAGACTGCTTTTTTTTTTGGTGTGGCTTATTCAGATTAGCCCCATCAGGCCCATTTGCTGCATGATTGTGCTGTAGATAATGTGTGTGTGAGTATAAAGCGCTCGTCAGGCTCTGAATGATCCGGCTAATCCAGTAGCCGTGCAGGCTCCGCTGCTGCGGCCCCACAGAGCCAAGAACACACAGATAAAGATGGAGCCTGATAAAGACACACTGTAAGACTGAGATTAACCACACACACTCGCTGCCCTGCTGACGGAGACTCTGGGGAAATAACAGTGGACAAAGTGCGCAGATACACACACAAGCTGTATTTGTGTGTGTGTGTGTGTGTGTGTGTGTGTGTGTGTGTTTATGTGAGAGTGCAAGCTTGTAAAGACATCTGCAAATGTGTGTGGGATTTGTGTGTTTGTGCATTTGAGTGTGCATGCTTGTGTGTGTGGGTGTGTGTCTGTGTGGCTGCATAAATTTCGATGTTTAGATGAAGACAATATGAGGAGATAAATTCTGATTAAAACACAGTCGCTGAATGCGCTGTGAGTTTTGCTTCATAATTAAGCATAAATTTAATGAACCTCGTCTTTAAGCAAATACAGACAACTACAAAGTCTCCATTCATTACTGTACAAAGTGCAAAAAACAGCTAAACATCACGACTGCAAACAGTTTTGAGCACTTCAAGGCATTTAGCATTTCCTAAACTTTTTTTCCCCCCAAACAATTTATATGCCGACCTACAAAAACAGACATAAATATGTCCTGTTCCTTTTCCTATGACTTAGGTTTCTCTTTGCGTTCTAGATTTTGCAACTGTGTTAGGAAAGGTTATCCGCTGTCCAGGAACAAATCTCCATTGTATATTAAGCACACCCTGAACTTGTACATGTATATATGTATGTGTTCGTGCATGTGTGTGTGTTTGTGTGTGTGTGTGTGTGTAATTAAAAAGCCGCTTCCAGTGATGCAGGCTTGTCATTAATGCTTCACGTATTTTACACATTTTACTTGCAGTGAAAGTTATGATGCTTACAGCATTTTTACAGGGTAGTAGTGAAGGATGAGTCGTTTTTGAGCTGTGCTTGTATGTTTTATCAGAGGCTCTCTAGCAGCGTGGTGAAAATACTGGCTCTACATTTGCTCCAATTCCCTCAGTGGAACTCACCGTTGCTATATTAGACACGGCCCCTAATGCTGCTTCCCGCCAGTCTAATTACAACACAGTTGTCCTGGGTGTGTGTGTGTGTGTGTGTGTGTGTGTGTGTATGAGTGGATACTAATAATGTGTTAATTAAGGACACTTATATCAATAAAAATAACAATACAAATATTCTATAATACTATGGTGAAGCCATGCATGCAGGTATATGTGTTTGAATATATGTAACTGCTCCATGCAGTGTGTCTGTGTGTGTTCAGTGTGAAAGTCTAATCACTGGCCAGTGGTTTGGAGCTGTGTTTTCACCCCATAGGAGAGCAGAGAAAACACGACTGCACACTGGCACACTAATCCCTCTGTATCACTGCATCTGTTTGTGTGTGTGTGTATTCTCAATGGGTCCTGTTAGTATCTCAGTGTGCTTGTTGTTAGAGCCATTGCCATATTTAAAGCCTTTGTAAATAGAAAAAGTATTTTTGTTTTAAAGGTACAGTGCATTCACTTTCCCGGACTAAAGACAAATGTCTGTAACTTTTCATAACTTTCATAAACACATAAATTCACAGGTGCTTCTTCGCCTGCTAGGGCATTGGTTCCTGACGCACCTGCTCCTGGGTCAGCAGGCTGCAGGGTCATCACACCTACAAAATAAAAAACAATAGGCATGCGATTAATAAAATAAAGCGGGTGACTGAAACCGCATTACAAAGTTTCTGCTTTACATGACCTGCCAGTCGGCAACTTCTACAACTGCTCAATGTCTCTGAGCACCACTTTTTATCTCACAGTTGATGCACTATATTAAACTCAAGTCTAGTCCCCAGAAAGCTCTAGGAAACAGACAAAGGTTGTCAGTCTGATGTCTTCAAGTAATCACTAATATTACCTCAGCTAATTCTATTTGTTTAGGTTATTTCTTGTGATATTTTGAGGAGATTATGAAGACATTGGTAGGTACATGACTATAGAAGTTGTATAAACTGCAGTCCAAGGTCGTGTATTGTTTTCTATTTTGTAAATATTTCTCCAAACCTGATGGGATCTGGTTGTTCCTTTTGGGTCCAGCGCTCGGGGTGGATTCAGAACTGCAACTTAAATACAGATGCAGTTCAGATGCAGATTTACTCTGTTTAAATCAAAAATCCCTACATGACCTTCACAACCATATGAATAAACAGACTCAGATACTACTGCGTGTTCAAAAAAATCACGCCCTCCCCTACACTTCACCGATAGCGTTGATTATCACTCACACAGCAGAGAGTCTTAAGTGCTCGGCAGCAGCTGTGCGACACGATGACGCAGTTTCTATCACACACTCATTTCCTCCCTCCCTCCTGTGATATGCCGACACCGCCAGCTGAGGCTTTACAGGGGGAAGAGGATTTAAAGTAGCACTGAAGACGGCGGCTGGAAGAACTGAGGAGCTTGTTTGAGAGCGGCTGACATTTGCAGACTGAGAGGAGACTCAAGGATCTAGAGAAGCTCGGGGTGTAAAGACTGCCTTTGACACTGACCCTGATGGGAAGAAAAAAAGAAGTCTTCTCGCAGACGATGTCTGCCTTGACGTCATGCTCTCATCAGGCTTCGAAAAGAAAAGACACTTTTGTGCTACTTGTGTTTTACTTTCCTTTTCAGCCTTAAGTGCTGTAGTTAAGCTTAGCTGAGACTGCCGACTGGGAAATGGGCTTAAATTTGTCCAACTTTTGATCTTTGTCTTGTTCCAAGAGAGCAGTGTTTACTGAATGTGAAGCACAAGTAATAGAGGAATGGATTTCAGCACCATGGAGAGCTCAATTGACCGCTATTTCTGTAGAAGGCAGTTTTTATACAGAGATCAGTTTTCCTTTAAGGTAGCACACAATCTACATGTTAGGCTGATGATAAAAACAGTTTATTTATAGCTTTTTCCGCCCACTAGCCATGCATCCCCATTACACAATATTATCAAGCTGAGAGGGTGAATTCTATCGCTTGCTTCCTCTGATTCATACAAAGTACCATTACAATTTTTTTTACTGCGTCTGATGCAACTTTTGGACAGCTCAACATGCTTGGAAGGGAACATTAACTTACATGTCGACCAGTTGGGCTCTTTTGGACTTCCTGCTATGGATGGCTATAAGATCACAAACTCTTAATGATAGAGCTACTGCTACGAAGTTTTAAGATTCTGGACTTCAAGATTTAAGATTCTTTATTATGATTTATAGATTTAAATATTTTATTCAACCATTTTATGTTTAAAACTCATTATAAAGTCACCAATCAGCAGCTGCTAGCACTGCTCAATGTCTCTAAGCACCACTTAACATTTTACTCTTACTAGCACTGTTTAAAACTAAAGAGAAGACTACAAAAGGGCATAATATGCGAGATGTGGTGTGAAATTTGAATCAAGAATGTTTGCCAGTCTGAGTTTTCTCCATATTCTGTATTTCCACTAAATAAATGAGATACATCCTCTTGCTCTGGGGCTTTAAATTTAGGCTCCGGTTCTCAAAGCCCAGTTTTGTTTTTATTTTCTGTGTATATTCTGTTTTTTTAAAGACATTCATTCTCCTTTCTAATTTCATTACCTTAAAATGGTGTTTAATCTGGTACACCGGAGTCACACTCTGGAGTGGTTGTAAAATTAAGCTCAACAAAGTCTACCCTCCTGAGAAAAGCATGAAATAAACAGTGAATAGATTCAGTAAATCCAGTTTAGTGCAGCCAAAAGGCTTTTTATATGGTAGCATATTATTTTCAAACGTTGGATATGTTACTTATCTGTTATCCAATAGAAGTCATTATTGTCTCTGCATGGTAACTGATGTCTTGCCTACCAGAAAGTGGAAAAAAATGTGTTGCATAACTATTAAATGTTATTCATTACATTTACATAAAAAATGTTGTAATAACTGTAGACATCAAAACTGGTGCTGTGACTGTAAATAAAATGCAATTATTGTTCATTATGCAATAATAATACGTATTGTTATCTCTATTATGTGCAGTAAAAGACTGCTAACCACTATTTGTTTCACCAGGAATTCATTAGTAAGCCACTTAAAATGATAAACCCCCAGCATCTATATACATCACATGGTGTATTTCATATAGATTATTTTTTGCGGTGTTTTTTTTTATTTAGACTATATATTTTGTATCAATTTTGTCTCAGTGTCTCTGTGAATCTGTGCAGTCGTAACATGAGCAGTTTTCTCTGGAATAGACAAGGCTTTCTGATTCTGATTTATTATTATATTAATAGTGGTATTCCATAGTATTTTCACTATAGAAAGATTATTATGGTAGCTGTAGAGGTCTTAGAGTGAACTGTAGCAGTGAACGTTCATCTCAGTGTATAACTATTGCAACGTCTTTGGGCTCTGAGCCTTTTATCACTGAACTCTTTCAGCATGAGTCAGGCAACTTTGTCCTCAGTGGGTCGAGCCTGAAAATCCAGCCAGCTGTGGCTCAGCACAATGGAGATCTCTGCTGTCTGCCTCCGTCCCCGAGTCGGTAGAGGTGGCCAGCAGCCATTTTGTCTAGCTGGGTCTGAATGCAAAGCTTTTTTCTTTTTTTTTGAAAGCTCTTGTGCAGATAGAGTACAGCACTCTGTGCCTCTCTCTGGCCCACTCAACCAAGCACAGCGATTAACTCTACTGCACCGCCGGCCCACTTTACACACCACACAACTCACTCCTTCTCTATTCCTCCATCTGTCACTCTCTGTCAGGCACTCTCAGTGTCTCTCCCTCTCACCTTTACTCTCTCATTATTTCTTCATCTCGCTCTCTTTTATTCTGTTGCTTGCCTGCTTTCACCTTCTTTATCTTTGTTGGTTCTCTGCTGACCCAGCTGACAACTACATATTTGAACCCAAAGGGTGATTATTTGTAATTTGGATTCAGACAAAATTCTATTGGGCGACAGTCAAGAAATTTGCTTGCCTACTGTCAAGTTCACACTGAATTTCGTTGCCCTCGTCAGGTTCAGACAGTATTTCGTCAAGCTACAGTCGAGTTCAGACAGAATTCTGTTGGGCCACAGCTGAGAGAATTTAATTAGGCTACAAACCACTTCACAAAAGTTTGTAGAGCTACAGTTGTGGATATGGAGAATTGTATTGGGCTCTATTTGACTTTAGAGAATTTGTTTTGCGCTACTGTCAAATATGGACAGAATTTTGTTGGCTCCAGTTGATTTCAGGCAAAATTCTGTGAGGATATATTCAGTTTTTCAGAGAAATTTGTTGGTTATAGTCAAGTTAAGACAGACTTTTGTTGGGTGACAGTTAGGTTCCGATTTGTGGGGCTTTAGTCTAATTAACATTCAGATCTTGCTGTGGTTAATTTCTGATTAGACTCATCCTCAGTGTTTTTTCTGGTTTGGATGAAAATGTCTTTTGTTTTTCTCTGGGTCTGGTGTGAATGAAAGGGATTTTGTAGATTAATTATAGGTGTGAGGTGTGATGTGTGCCATTGTGAAATTTCTCTCACACTTTTTCTATTTTCTTTGGCTCTGTATTAGCTGCCTGAGAGCTTAAGGCAGATGTGAGCAGTGTGTGTCTTCTCTCCTTGGCATTGTGTAAGAGTGGTAGAGTGGTGGAGATAAGTGTACATGTGTGTGACAGCATGCGATTGAGAAGGTGTGATCGCTGTGTGTGTGTATACACATGTGTGGGTGTCTGTGCATTTTTTGGTGTGTGAAGGCAGAGAGAGACTGCTGTGTTGTCAGGTTTGGGTGGGACAAGTGTGAGTTTGAGCTGTGGGAAAACACACCTTCCTCTCCAAACCTGTAATGTCAGCGGTGCATTTCAGCGGTCAACACGCTGACGCAAATCTGACGATACACACACAGCTGCCTCCACGCTGTTGCTGTTGCAAGAAGACACTGTATCTCTGAAACACATACTGAAACTCTCAATATTCAATAATACATGTTACTTTGAATTCTTTCTATTGGTTTGCAAATGGCCCTGATCGATGGCAGTCCTAAAAGCAGGCTGCAGCTAATCTGACTTTCATTGCTTTTTGATTGGTCAGAATGTTGATGGGAGCACTTATCATCATTATTAAACAGAGTCTAATCTCTAAAACAATCTAACCCCTCTTGAAGGTGGAGCTCATAGGTGGGATGATATGCCCAATGGACGACTCGTTTGTCATTAGACTTTGTGTCGGTTAACATGACTGAAACGCCCACTTAAGAAAAGACTACCCTTAATATAGTTTTTAAATGATATATAATCAGGTTGTTAATTAGGTTGTAAACAGGTTATAAAGCAATAATAGCAGCAATAAACAAGATACAACAGTCATACACTGACACAGATTCACTGTCATGGTGTTTTAATGGTTATAGCTTGTTAACGAACACCTAAAGATAGTTTAAAATTTTGCAAGAAAAAGGGAAGAGATGAGATGATCAGAGGGACCATCTGACACACAGTGATCTTTGGCCAGGCTGTGGTCGCTCACTCTGAATTTGAAATGGAAAATGCTTCTGAAAGCTATTATTGACAGAGCAGGGATCCAGGGGACACCATTTTTTTCTTTTAGTTGTAGCCACAAATTCATTCGCTTTGTTTTTCTGCTGTTTTCTCTCCCTCTTCAGCATTGAGTCGTTCAGCGATGCCCTTTGGTCTGATGCGGCGGGAGCTGGCTTGTGAGGGATATCCCATCGAGCTGCGCTGCCCAGGCAGTGATGTCATCATGATCGAGACTGCCAACTATGGCCGCACAGATGATAAGATCTGTGATGCTGATCCCTTTCAGATGGAGAATGTGCAGTGCTACCTGCCAGACGCCTTCAAGATCATGTCACAGAGGTACACAGGAGTGGCAGTGTATGTGTGTGTGTGTGTGTGTGTGTGTGTGTGTGTGTGTGTGTGTATATGCTGGTCAACAATGAAACTGTTTACACAAAATGAAGAATTTAAAAGTAGTGTATTGTGCACTTTTCTTTTTTAAGTACTGCTATATGTACAAAAGTGCAATAATGATTGATTTGCAAACACATCAAACAAACAAGGACGTTTTCAACAGCAATGTTCCCTTTAACACATTTACACAGTTAGCGTTTATATATTTCTGTGAATGAGCTAAAATAAAAAATGCATCAACACGATATTAACATGTTAACATGAAGCATTAATAAACATGGGTATATGCATATGCATATACTTTTTTCCCTTATTGGATTGTCGTAAGGTAAACCAAATTATCATTAGTATATTTAGCAAGATGCTTATTGTTGATCATTCTCTCTGCAGTGCTGCAGATGCGAGAGAAGATAAACACTAACTGCTACAAGTTTAAAATCAAAGATGGCACCTTTATCACTCTGAGAAGCCGATGGTTCAGTTTCATGAACCCATGGACCAAAGAGGTTGAGTACATCGTCTCCACAAACACAGTCGTCTCGTAAGTAAAAGACTCCACCGACACAATATGCATTACACAGAGTCACATGATGAATGCAGATACATACACACTCTGTTCGGCCTCTTTACTCGTTTTAATGCCAAAAGTGATGGCAAATATGTAATGGATGGAAATTCTTTCTGCTAAAACTAATCACCACAATGAATTTTCATTTTATTTCAAGCTAAAATATTATACTGTTACATACACTATATGGACCAATGTATTGGGACGCCTGACCATTACACCAACAGGATCTTCAATGACATTGCATTCAAATCCATCAAACTTTAATCTGGAGTTGGTCCCCCTTTGCAGCTATAACAGCTTCTAGTCTTCTTGGAGGCTTTCCACAAGATTTTGGATTTGTGTCCATTCATTCTGTAGCATTTACAAGGTCAGACAAGACAAAGTCAGATGTTGGATGAGAAGGTCTGGATGACAATCTTCATTCCAGTTCATCCCAAAGGTGCTGGATGGGGTTGAGGTCAGGACTCTGTGTGGACCAGTCAAGTTCTTCCATACTGAACTCCTCCAGCCATGTCTTTATGGAGCTGCTTTGTGCACTGGGACACAGACATGCTGGAATAGAAAAGGTTCTTCCCCAAACTGGGTCTACAAAGTTGGAAGCATGGTGTCCAGAATGTTTCGGCCTTCTGAAACATTACGATTGAACTTCACTGGAAGTAAGGGGCCTAGACCAAACCATGAAAAACATGAGTGTCCCAATACTTTTGTCCAAATATTTTGTGACTTTTCTGTGGAGTGGTGGAATCTACACATTTTACAGTATTTCTCTGCTTGTTTTCATGAGTTCCGAGTCAGAAATACTGTTAATGAAATGAGGCGGAGAGGCGCTGAGTGTGACGTGAAAGGATTAAAGGATGTGATGTGGCAGGATGCTTTGCTTGCCAGTGTGTGAATGAGGAGCTCACTGATGGGATGTGTTGTTTTAGGGGCAGTACACTGGATGGAGCAGATCCCAGCTATCCTCAGCTCGCTGCCTCCCCCCAGAGCATGGACAGCGTCCTCACAGCTGACGGTGAGCATTTCTGCACTCTACTGCAAAAATGGTGTCATTTCTCTCTGAGTGCCTTTTTTTCCTTTTTAATGGTCTCCTGCATGTTAGAAAGTCTTATTTCTAAGAAAGAAATTGTATTTGTCCTAGTTAGTTAATATGCCCCAAAAACGTACCTGGTAAAATACCGAATTTTTCAACGCTTTAATCTGTTTTTTTAGATTCGTAATAGTCACTGAATATTGACTTAAGATAATTAACTGAATAAACATGAATAAACATTTTCCCACTTATAATATCAGCAAATAAATACTGCATAAAATTGTGCACTAAAATGTGCAGAAATATGTGAGATTTGTTGATTCCTTACAGAGATGTTTACAAAATTAATTTAAGATGAAGATAAAGTAAGCTTTGACTATAACATTTAATAAATTCAAGTAATCTATTCATGATTTAGATGATTAAGGAGAAATCCGTTTTAAAAATGTCTTGAAATGTCCCAAAATTGGGGGGAAAAAAAGCCTTCCAAAGATTCCAAAAAGAGGTTAATAGGAAAACTATTTTATTAAGACTTAATTGTAAAAAATAATCAGACTGTGAGATTCCATGCAAAGGTGTGAAATGTTTTGCTTTGGAATTCAACAAGTTGTACAGAAATGGCCAATATTCAGCACTCACAGCTTCAAACTTCCTCCAAATGTTCATTTCTTGTTATGTTGGAGTGTCCTGAGTTGCTCCTTGCTGATGCAGGGTGATTGTGGTTGTTAATTGCAGGCTCGGGAAAGAGGGCACTGCAGACAGTTCCTGGCATTCCGGGGGGCACGAGAGCTGGTGCGGGCAAGATAGGGCGCATGATCGCGGAGGAGGTGATGGAGAGTCAGAGGTGAGTGACTATGTAAAACAGAAAAAACATTTGTTTCACTGTGAGATGTGAGATAAACTTTATATTAACACCATGGTATCCACCTCACTGACTATGGTTCTTGTCTCTGATTCCTGATTGGCAGGATAAGAGGCTCGTCGCCCTCCAGCTGCAGCTCCAGTCCGCACAACATCACCAACAGCACGCCCCCACCAGACACCTCCTCTCCGGGGGGTAAGAAGGTAAGATGGAAGATACCAGTGACTTGATGTTGCAGGATTCTTAGGCAGGAGCCTAGTGGGTAAAACACTTACCTGTGAACCCAATTATCACAAAGTCGCCTCAGTATCTCCACTGGGACTGTCCCTGTAACTAATGACTGTAAGATTGTCCCTGTAACTAATGACTGTAAGACTGTTTCTGTAACTAATGACTGTAAGACTGTCTCTGTAACTACTGACTGTAAGACTGTCTCTGTAACTAATGACTGTAAGAC
>JBBMFX010078964.1:0-24094 GCA_037832545.1 Rhabdalestes septentrionalis
ACCTGGGAACCTGGTGATCCCAAAGTGGAATGCTCAAACCCCCACTTTCTACCATTGTGTCCTTGAACCCTCAGTTGCACCAGTGGGACTTTCCCTGTTACTAATGGCTGTAAGTTGCTCTGGATAAGGATTTCTACCAAATACCACTTTACTACTGCGGCATTCAGTGGAAAAGAATCTGTGCTCTGCGCTGCTCTGAAGGCTTTTTAAGGAGGTGTGAATGGGGCTGGAGGGGTTATCCATGATGCATGATGCAGCATTCTCCTCTAAAGTTTGACGCCAACAACATAATCCGTTTTTATTTATCAGTAAGAAACACCAAGTGTGTGTACATACACTGTAATGACAAAAGTGTTGGGACATTCCTGTTTTCAGGGATTGGTCTTGGCCTTGTACTTCCTGTGAAAGTTAATCTTAATGCTTCAGCGAACCAGGACATTTTGGACAACCCTTCCATCACTGACCTCAACCCCATCCAATACCTTTGGGAGGTACCCTTTCGGTGTAATGGTCCCAATACTTTTTTCCATTAAGTGAATATAAGGCTGAGGCGCCAGCCTATATTAAAACAGCGTAACTGCTGACTGATTTGCAGAAGCATCAAATGTATTTAGAGTAGAGTACACCCAGAGTTGCTTCACTGAAATAAGGTTTAATTTTTTTTTTTTACCCTGTAGTGTATTACAATTTCCCATCAACCCCACAACGTTTATGTGCTTGATTTTAAACAGTTTTTAAATAACACCTCTGTCTTCCTTTCTCCCATAGACATACACGGGCTCATACTGTGCCTGTATGTCTGATATATGTAAACAAGCTCTTTTCTGATTGGCTGTCTTATGTCATGGCCTATTAATAAAACACTCCACTCTTAATCACTTATTAAAACTGCAGCAAAACTGCTGTGGACTGAAAGGTGGGTGTATGCAAATGTTTGTGTTCTTTTGACATAACAAAAACAGTGTTAAAAAATGTGCTATCTTTGCAGTTTGGAAATGAACAGTACAGACGTTTCTGAAACTCTAAAATGTGTGCAAAAGAAAACACTTTATGTGGCTGTTTTTCCATGTTATGAGCCCTTTCACCCTCCTTTTATGTTTGGGGTCACTTGAACTCATTCAGTTCTGTAATCTTCTGTAAAAACTTCCCTGTGATTTAGTTCCATAATTGAACACAATCAGACCTGTGGGAGTGTGAGAATCACTGATAGGTCACATGTCTGGGGGAACTTTGATATTTAATTATGTTGGTGTTTTATTTAAAGCTATGTTAAAGTTGTCAACAAAAAAACAAAGTACAGAATGTGAACTTGGATTGTTATTTTATTCTTGAACATTTTCTGGAGGTTTAAATTGCTGATCAGATTGACACCAAACACAGAAGAAGTGAATAACTTTGAACATAAAATAATTAAGTGAAGTTTTGTAAACCAGGTGTCAGTTGCTGTGCTTCCCTGGGAACGAACACTCGGATCTGTTCTCTCCAAAATAAGTGAGAAATAAAACACCTCCGCCTCAACGGCCTTGTTCAACACATCCTCATCAAATGTGCCTGAGTGTGTGTGTCACCAAACTCAAACTGCATGGCATGAACTTGCCCTTTGGAAGGGCAAAATGAAAAATAAATTATTATGCAAAATAATCAAACTCTTGAAAATTAGCTATGTAAACATTAGCTTGTTCGCTATTAAGCAGGCGGGCTAATATTTTACACACATCATATAAAAAATGTCGTTGTTTGGTTCTCCAATTAACCTTTCTGTGGATTTGGATGAGGTATGTGTGTGGAGAACATTTTAAGAATTTAAAGAACCTCAACATGATGTAAAGATTCAAATGTTTCATCATTGAGTCTTTCAGGGTGGATATGTTTCATCGTGGAGACTTTGAATTCTTTACAGTGGAGGTGAACGGAACCAGACGTCTCCAGCACAAAAACAGCCGTTTTATTCATTATCGACCCCAAGTGAGTGTTTATATGTATGTTGACGATGGTAAAATACTGGAGAATCTGAAATAAACCAGTTTTCTTTGGGGACTCTGAAGCTTCTTATTTTATTTGTCTTCAGTGCCCTGCATGTATCCCTCCACCATGAATGGGTTTAACTTTAGGACTAAAAGCTCCTCAAAAAGCCTTTTTATGTTTATCTTGCATTTATGTGTATGTTTACACTTGTTGCTGAAAATCACTGTATCAACATACAGTTTCATTTTCCTACAAAATAGAAAGTAATTTCAAGACATTTGCACAGATCTGTAAAAATGTTAATTTCTTCCACAAAAAAAGTAGTTCCAGTAGCTTGCATTTGTGAGACTTGCTGGTAAAACAAGCTTTTAAAGGATGCAAGTACACTTTGAGACATATTGAGATCCAATCAGGTTGTCCAGGTGGAGCCAACTGCAGAAGAAAACGACAAATGGGAGAATATTAAACACCCCCCTCCCAAACACCCACACACTCACATGCACACTCACAGTTACACATACCTCTCCCCGAGTTTACACATCACACGTGCGCCCATTCTCCCATCCAGCGCGTGTCATCTGTTTCTTTGATCTCCAGCAGTTTGCCTGTGCTTGAATCTGACTTCAGTCCCTTTGGGTTTTTATATTTAAACCAAACACACACACACACACACACACACACACACACACACACACACACACACACACATGCACATACATATATATATATATATATAGCCTACAAATACCATGCATACTTCAATTACACATTACACATGCATACACATATGAACACACAAACACTCACACAACAGAGGGAGAATGAAGCGACGCGTGCTAACACCTTTTTGACCTGTTTCCGATCGTTCGCAGCGCGTGCCAAATTTCAGCTTCCGTATTGCCGACTTCAAAGAGAGGCCAAAGTCTCGAGGCCTGTTCATATGCAAATGAGGGAGAGTTATTTTGGCTTTGCAAAAATAATCCAAACGTTATAATGACTATTCTTGTTGTTTTAAAATTATTGTTATCACTGCACTAAGCAACATGTGTTTGCTGCTTCTCCGCAGACGCGCGCAAAACACCACGTGTCCGTGCTCAAAACCGGCGCGCGCCACGGTTTCCCTTCACTCGGGCTGTTTCTGTTCGTTTGTTGGTCTCCAGCGTCCCCGTTCACGGGGGGAGGAGGTGTTTCCCAGCCAAGAAGCCTTTTGGTCGCGGCGCCATTTGTCTCGACAAGGCGCACGAGGGCCATTAACACCCTCCGCACACGTGCCCTCGGATGTTGAAGTGTGATTCAGAGCGCGTGCCGGAGCTTTTTGATCTTTGGATTTTCCCAGGGACTTTGGGGGGGTTTCAGCTCGTGCTTGTCTACCTTCTGGACCAACTCAAAATTTTGAGATTTTTGTTTAAGACATAGTGTGGCTATCCAAGTGGTGCCCAACTCCAAGTGTTCATCATTTCAAGAATACCCAAACCTAGGACTGTCAAACTTGATTGATGAACAACTCCAGGGGTGCCCAACAGTCCTGGAGCTCTGATGTCCACCAGTGTTTTGTGGTTACTCTCTTCAAACACCTGGCAAAACAAAATTCTGGACACCAGGACCTCCAGGACCACACCACAAAATCCAACAAAGGCAGAGCACACTCCACTTCTCTTGCTGGGAGATGCAGAATGGACCACGTTGCACACGGAGCTTCTGTTTTTTTTCCAAATATAATTTGCACTTTTTCATTTTCTAGACTTTCTGCTCTAATACAATATTTTGATGTTTAATACTGATGCAGGGCCCACCAGCCTTTTTTCCACTGTAAACTCTCTGCAGATGGCATTGACTCCTGATTGGCCAGTGGAACACACTGTGGGCGTGGTTAGTGATGTCATCACCCCGCAAGCCTTAAAAACCCTTGTTGGCTCATCAGACCACCACACACTTTCTCTGAGTCAAATAGTGACCTCCTGGACTATTAGCCCTCTAATGACAAGTGACCTGTGGAATATTCAAGCAAGGAAAAGCCGGGAGAGTGAGAGACTGAAAATGGACAGAAAGGTAAGGTTCATGTGTATTATGTCCATATATTTTTTTCTGGCCTGATGTTTTTAATGGCAAGAACAATTTAAGAAAGTATCTTTGTTCCATAAAATGTTTTTCATGAGTTCTCAGTCCAATACCTTTCCAAACAAACCCACTAATATTAATGCACCTGTTTACACCCATTTCAGCATGTAAAAGTTGCTTAATGAGCAAAAACAAAGAGAATGTATTTTTCTATTTAATTATTATATTCTTTTAAATATCCACTTATATGTTTTGAATTATTAGATCCATCTTAAATGGTTGTAATTATTCAATTCATTTGACAAGCCATTTAACTCCTGAGTTTCCTTTGGGGTCTGTGTGTGTGAGAGAGAGATTTCTGAGGCTTTGTAATGTTAAATTACCCCGACGCTGACGTTTCTCTCACCTTTGATGTTCCCGCAGCTTCTAAAGCCCCAGGTGGAGCGACGAAGGCGAGAAAGGATGAACAGGAGTCTGGAGAGTCTCAGAACTCTGCTTCTACAAGGCCCTGAGGTAAAGAACATGACATTCACCTTCCGTCCACAGTGACCTTCTGAAAGCTCATGTCTTGAAACGTCTTGAAACATGGCTTGAATTGGCTCAAAGTGCCTCAAAACATTTAAAAACATCTCTAAGTATCTTGAAATATCTTGGAACAGTACCAAAACATATTTCTGTATTGGTTAATACCTCAAAACGTCTAAACATTCCTCTCTCTCCTTTCCAGTCAGGGTCTCAGAGGCGTGTGGAGAAGGCGGAGATCCTAGAACACACCGTTATGTTCTTGCAGTCCTCTACGACTGAGGCCAAGAAACTCCAACCCCTAGATAAAGCTTCAGAACCAAGGCAGTTCCTGGATGGATTTTCTGCATGTCTTCACAAAGCCACGCTCTTCTTACAGATGGAAGGTGAGACTCAAGGACATCAGGGCTCCTTGTCTGCCAGTCTATACCAACACCTGAGTCGCCCACATCCACCCATGCCTGGCCCTGCCCCTGCATCCGCCTGGGTCAGAATCTCACCCCGGACCAGTGTCACAGAGAAGAACCAGCATCCTGCAGACAGCATGCGGAAAAACACACACCTAGCACAACCGTACAGGATCCCCCTGCGATACACACACCCCAGCAGCCTTGGCCAGCGCCATGGAAACACACACGCCACTTCAGTGCCCGCTTTGAGTCAGCAGGGCAGCGCCCGGCAGCATGTATGGAGGCCATGGCCCTGAGGCTCCGACTCAGACTTGAACTCAGAACATGGACTCAAACGAAAGCCTGTGACTCGTAAAGTTATGCAGCTTTTCGCCTGCAGGATGAAGTTTTTTGAATCCGCTGTAACTTAAAGCAAACAAAGGCAGAAAGTATTTATTTTGTGTTCAGAACACAAACCTGTAAAAAATGTATAAAAGCTGCATCCAGATGTTTGTATTTTTCTATACTTTGCGTCTCCATCGGTCTGTGTTGTGACTGCTTTGGTGACATTGATATATTTTGCACATTAATTTATTCACCATTCCTTATTCCCTTATTATTATTCTGAATTATTATTCTGCTCTCAGATGTGTGAATGTGTCTGTGGAAAGCAGAAATAAAAAAACATTCCATTTGAACAGCCTTTGTGTCTGGTCTTATTTCAGTGATTTGTTACATCATAAACAATTTGAATTGTTCAATACACAATAAATTTTTTAATTTTCGATCCACCTTAAGCCATTTGTATTATTTGATTATTGTTTAAACTGTTTAAATTATTAGGTTCTTCTTGAATGTTTCAAATGATTTGATCCACATTAAATTGTCCGAAATACTTGGTCCACTGTAAAGGGTTCCACCTCGTTGCACATTAAACGGTTCAATTTCTTTGGCATTACACCTTAAACAGTTACATTCATTTACTCCATCTTAAATGGGCCAATTTCTTCGATCCACCCTAAGTAATTCAAACCACCCTCAACGATTTAATTTATCTGCTCCCCCATGAACAGTTCGAAATATTTAATTGACTTTAAATATTCAATGTATTCATAATTCTGGCAGGGGCGCCGCCAGAAATCTTGGGCCCCATGAAACATTACAATTTTGCGCTCCCCGTCCCTTATTAAGATAATATAACTAGCCCCTAACAGGGCCCCATGTCAGTGCTGGGCCCCTAGAATCGTTCTAACCTTTCCCCCACTGGCGGCCCCCTGAATTCTGGTGAGAACCTGACCAGCAGCACTTCAAAGAGCTCTTTAGTTACATCTGCTGCACGTGCCATATCTCTTTCTCACACAGACACACACACACGCCTCCACCTTCTTCTTTTTACACCTTTGCTCCAACAGATCAAACGCTTCGCGCGCGAACTTCCGCCGGACGGTTTGGTGGCTCGTGCACTGCAAAAGCGCGAGGACACGAGCCGGAGATCAAAGCGATCACACATGCGCGTGTCGGAATCTCAGTGACAAACAGGGTCCAAACTTCCGTTTAGATCTCACCTTCACGCGCAGGTGTGAATGACAGCTGCTCCGGCACGAGTCTCTCATTTCCACCCCACAGGCGCGACACTTCTCACACACAGTTAGTTCCCACAGACACACTCTCACACTCACACACACTTACAAATGCTTTCCACAGACACACATAAAGCTAGTGGTGGGGGGGCCGTTCTGGACATTTCCAGAAGGTCCAGATTACCAGTCCTACCCTGGCTGTGCGTTCAAGTATCACAAATTGTTCTCTTCACTTTACACACACTTACAACACTGTTTCCCACAGACACACACAGTGCTCCTACACTCACAAACACACACAACCAGATCTAGTATACTGGTGATGTTGAATGCTGAGTGATTGTTGGAACACATTGTAATTTGCAACCTAATATGGTTTTGTTACTGTTTCTTTCAACATGCCAATGGTAAGACGCTGGACAGGAAGAAAACAGTATTTTTGCACCAATGTGGTGCATCAAATCAAAATATAAAGAAAAGACAGGGCTCAAGACTTTTGCACAGTGCAGTTACACCAAAGGGGCCAAAACAACCCTAAAAACTAAATACGAAATAATAAGCAAAAAAAAAAAAACATGTTCAGACAGAAGTATACAGAGTTTTCTGGGTGAAGGTGGCGGGTGTTTTTGATGAGGGTTATTTTCTTGTAGCAGAACTCACATAACATAAAATACACTCACACACAAACACAGAACTCAGTTTGTCCTGTTGCCATTTTTTTCCCACAAAATTGGTGTTTGTCTTAAATTCGGTGATAACTAGACGTGTCAAAAAGCTCAGAAGAAGAACAGGTTCACACATACAGAGGTGTGTGTGTATATGTGTGTGCTCTGTCACTTTGCACAACTTTCCCACGAGAATCTCAAAGTTTGCTTAGAAAAAGCCTTTAACCAGAAAAGTGTTAAACCAGAAAAGCATATGTTTCATGCTTACACACACATGTAAAGCCAAATCTAAAAAAATTGGGGTAGCTCAAGTTGAATATTTACAGGTCTGAATTCTCTTAATAAATATTCTTGTTTAGAGTGTTTGGATATTTTTAATGATTTGGGTTTTGAGAGTTGAATATTTACACTGGTCAAGTATGTCTGTGTGCGCTAAGGTGTTGGTTCTTCCCTGGAGGAGCTGCTTCAAATGATTTTTTTTGTAGTCAAAATGTGAAATTATACCATAAACAACAGTTGCAGGTGAGCAGTGGGTCAGAACAGGACAGTCCTATTTTCACCAGCCTGACCTTACACTGCACTTTCCACCTCACCCTGAATTAAATGGCTGTTATGGGTATATGGTTTGATGCTGTTTGTCTATCAGGATGAATTTTCCTCAAAGGCCACATTCCCCCATTCCCACTATCAAACTGGACCTTCTTCACTGTTTGGCCACTTTTCGCGTCTGGTGTTAACAAGACGTGTCAGAAACATCAGCATAAGGACACCTGGCGGAGTGTGTGTGTCGTCACCAGACACGGGTCAGTGCAAGCTTTCCCGTGAGAAAGTCAGTTAGAATGTATTCCAAAAATGAAACAAAAAATAAAATGTATAAATCCAGCCAAAATGAAACTGTTTCTAGGTTTTCCATCTACACTCCAGATTTATTGGGATGTTTTAGGTTATGGGCTGGTTAAGAGAATGAATGGACTGTTGGAACATACAGGACCTTACTATATCCATGCAGGACCAAAATAAACCTTTTGGACTATGTGGAACTACGATTAGACTTTCTGGACTATCTATGGCCACATTAGCACATTTTGGACCATACAGAGCCAGGATGGGACTTTTTGAACTAACTAGAACAACAATTGGACATTTTAGGGGTTATTGGACCATATAGGACTATACGAGAGCTTTGTGAACAACATAGAATCATAATTGGACTTTTGGTATCATATCACACCCTACTCATAATGGGAATTTTTGGACTAGATAGGAACATACAGTGGCAAAAAAAGTATGTGAACCTTTTGGAATTTCATGGTTTTCCAAGCCTTGGGTGTTGACAACTACACTGTGCCTAAAATAATAACACAAAAATTCTGATCTTTCATTTCTTTTTTGAGAACAAATATGACTACTCATAGTGCTAATAGAAAAAATAAGAGTGTGAACGCTTAGAATTGATAACCGGTTGACATCCCCTTGGCAGCAATAACTTTAGCCAAGCTCTTGCTCTAGTTGTGGATCAGACCTGCACATAATTCAGGAGGAATTTTAGCCCATTCTGTCAGGTGGATATGTTTTAGCACTGTCATATTCTATGTGTATGGCTCGCCTTATGTCATTCCACAGCATCTCTGGGATGCACTAAAAGATAGATTTTGGTTTATTTTGAAGCCATTCTGTTGTGGGTTCTTGTATTTGGTTTCATTGTTTTGTTACATCACTGCAGAGTTTTAGCTGATATACAGACATTCTGACATTTTCCTGAATAGTTTTTGATACTCTTGGGAATTCATCTTTCCCTCAATGATTGCAAAAAGCAGGCCCAATTCATAATGTTTTCAGGATGATATGCAGTGCTCTTTTAATCCAGATGCTGTGCTCTGTTTTCTTTCAAAATAGTCCAGTCTAAGATTTATCAGTTCATGAAACATTTTGCCTTTACTGCTGTCAAGTGTCACTGTGCTCTTTGGCAAACTTCTGATGTGCAGCAATATTCTTCTTAGTAAGCAGTGGCTTCCTTTATGGATTCCCACAATAGACACACTGGTATTAAATGTTTTACATGCTATAAATCCATGAACACAGATTTTATTCATTTCCCATGATGCCTTCAAATCTTTGGCTGTCATTCAGGATTGTTTCTTTACCTCATTGAGGCCAGTCAGCTACTTCTTGGTAAAGGGGTGTTTCTAGTGTCTGCATTTGTGTATCGTTTATCTGTACACTGGTCTTTGAAATCCTTTGTAACCCACTGTAATTCTCTGAAAGCTTTTATGGGTGAGGCATGGCTCACATGTGGATATTCTAGTGTGGAACAAACTCCAAATATTTGAACGTTTTTTTTTTTAAATCAGTGAGTGTCTGTAGTCCACTCCTCCACACTCATACTCAGATATGCTAACACCTGACTCCAGTTAGCTTATTTGAGGTCATTAAATCGAGGGTTCGCATACTTTTTCTACTAGCACTGTGAGTGTTTTGTGGTTGTTCTCGAGAAAGACATGAATGATCAGGATGTCCTTGTGTTATTAGTTTAGGCTCATTACATTTGTCAATACCCTTACTTAGGTGAAGATCAGATCACATTTGATTTTTTTTTATTTTTTTTTTGTGGACCAGAATAATATTAATTTTTGGACAACATAGGATCATAATTATAATGTGACGTTGGACAATATATGGTAATTTTTTCCTGTGATCTGTGTGTGTGTACAGACTTATGATTAAGTTGAATGTACAAACAGGTGTGTGTGTCTTTAGCAGGAATCTTTAAATACCTTCCTCTTTTTTTGTGAACTCGGTTGACCGAACTAAACTAAACTGTAATGAACTGTAATTAAATGGACTGGACTGGACTGGACTGAACTTAACCCACTCACCAGTAAAGCAATGGACTGCCACCAATGAGCAGTGCCCAGAGTGCAGAGTGCAGGTGTGGTACCTTGCACAAGGATATCTCAGTGGTGCCATCCGCAGTCCTGAGGTCCAAACACACAACTTTTTGATCAAAGCTGCAACCCCCTAATCACTAGGCCACCAGCTGCTCCACATTTATAGGGTCATACATTTTTTGGACTACATAGGACCATAATAGGACACTGTGGACCCCATGAGGTAATGATAAAACTTTTGGACCATATAAAACCATAATCAGACTTATAGTTTGTATAGTCACATAATCATTATATTGTTGGGCCATATAGGACCATATTAGGACTTTTATGAAACTAAGATACTTCAGATTATCAAACTGTTTGGTCAAAGAGATTGTCACGGCTGCAAACGGCAACTAAACGACCTCCTGTGATATCCTTAGGGGGCGCTACAGGGCACAAGCAACCAGCCTCCTTCATGTTTGTTATAAACCTGCAATGTTTGTCCTCGTTTTGGGGTTGACAGACGCGTCATAAAAACAGATACACCTGGAGGAGTGTGTGTGTTGCCACCTTGTGCATGGTAGCACCATCTTTCCCACGATAAATTTTCTGTTACTTTCTGTTACACACATCACTGAAAGAGAAACATACGGCAGTTAAACTTATTGTAATCGCGCAATTGCTGACCGTTAGTAGTGCGAACTAAAATGTCAAATATAATTCGTCTGAAGTTAAAGTAATTACAATAGTTTGTAATTAAATTATTGTCGACGGCAATGCTGACTCAGAACCTTTTCCATTTATGTGGGCACCACATTTTCTCCAAAAACTCGGGGGTGATTAAACTAATATTCAACAAAAGAAACGAAAATCAATAACCAGGGTTTTGTAGCATTGACGCGTGTTCACACCTCTTTTGTTGTTTTTGGGTGTGAAGCGTGGTCAGGTCCCCCTCCCACCCCTGTGCCGGGAGTCGTTAATGACCAACATCCTGAAGGACGTGCGAAGATCATCTATCTAACTAGGAATTTGAACGACCGAGCGTTTCACAAGATTCCCCTCATCAAACATCTCCTCAAGTATTCTCCAACCTGCAGAAGACACTAAGACTGGCTTTCTCCTTTTTCTCTAATTTGGGACATTCATGTTTATTAAACTTACGCAGAAAACGTTTGCAACAAATTAACTTTAAAAGATGAAACGTAACATTTTTATCTCCTTTCATTTTCACATTGTAAATTCAAGATTAATTGTCAATGTGTTAAATCAATAAATATAAAGCTATTAATAAATATGCAATTCAGGTTTAGAGCGCGGTGCTGATTTTGGTTTTAGTGATAGCATTACTCCGTCCAAGGCAGTGTGTCCGTATGCTCTTCACTTGTGGAGCTGCTTCAGCTGAAGGAGGACGAAGTTCATACACATCACGGCATGAAGCAGTGGATAATATCGTTTTTATTCTAATAAATTGAATTTTTGCCGAACCTAGGTTCAGGTGAGCGGCGGATCAGAACAGGACAGCCTAGTTTCAACCGACCAAACCTCGTGATGCACTTTCCACCCCACTCTGAACTAAAGTGCTATGGTTTATGGTTTATGGTGATGGAGCTCGTCTCTGTTTGTCCATCAGGAGTTTCCTCAAAGGTCACATTCCCACCATCAAACTGGACCTTCATCTCCGTTTTCCCTGTTTTCGTGGTGCGTTCGGTGTTAATAAGACGTGTCAAAAACATTATGTGTTGGAGGAGTGTGTGCATTCTCACTTCGAATGAAAGCGTTCCCACGACAACCTGTAAAGTTGTCGGAATTCAGAAATAATGGAAATTTAAAATTTAATGACGAAAAGTTGAAATTCCTGACAGTGAAAAAGGGCGATTTGTGTTTTTGATTTTCAGCTTCCTGAAATGTAATTCTGCACAGTGAGTTGTTATGGATTCCCGAGTCTTTCAGTGAGAGGTGCCTGTCAGATCTCTGATCAGTAGCTATCAATCAAAGTGCTATTATATTATGGTTTTGTGGGTAGAAGGCGTTGGAGCTCTGCCATGTTTGTCTGTCAGGATGAAATTTTCACAAAGTCTAAATTCCCACCATTAAACTGGACATTCGCCAACGTTTGGCTAATTTTAGTGGCGCGTTCGGTGTTAACAAGATGTCAGAAACGTAACGTATTGGAAGAGTGTATTCTCACTTCGCACCAGAGCTTTCTCATGAGAAAATGTGTGACCACGCGCATTTTCTGCAAATAATGTACAGCTTTTCTACAAGCCGTGTGTGCATGTCTCTCAACAGGTAGTAGTTTTTCTGTTTGACATCCAAACCTGTCAGAAAATCCCCCGAAAAAACAATCAGGGGTTTGTCCCGGTGGCGCGTGTTCACACCTCTTGGTTTCAGTGTGAAGCGCGACCAGCTCCTCACTTCACACCTGATCTTCAGCTCTGCAGGGGTCCGTCCATCAGTGCGCGCTCTAACCTGCAGCTGCACTCGGACAGTGGCTTGGTCTCAAATCATAGCCCGTACATGACAATAGCGGCCAAAAACTAATTGCCCACTTTACAATTCACGTAGACGTAAAGGAGGAGCTTCCTTCAGTTTCCACCACTTTTGAGACTATTAAGATTTGTCACAATTTTTTAACAACATTTTCAAAATGTAATCTATCTAACGATCAAGAACAATATCAAAACAAATTAGACAAATACACATCTGTGATAGTGTCGAATTAACCACCACGTGTTGAGATTTTACAGAGCTGACTTGTCTTCATGTCATTAAATGTATGTTTTAATCAAAGCAATTTTAGGTCCCCAGCAAAGAAACCAAGTGCTGATTTAATTTTTTTTTTACCGCGATGAATTCTATATATAAATAGGGAATTCTGGTTTGGAGTGATTGGTTAGGTTTTACTGATTAGTTTTTTGTGTTGTATCTTTACTCTGGTTAAGAGTGTCCATGTGTTCTTAGGTGTTGGTTATTTACTAGATGAGCTACTTCAGGTAAAGGAGGTCCTGGTGAAGTTCATACACATCACTGCATAAAGCATGAAAATCAGGATAATTTACTATCCATTCGAAAACATTAGAATTTTTACAAAAAAAATTGTTGCAGGTGAGCTGTGGGTCAGAAAAAGACAGTCCTGTTTCAATCGGCCTGACCTCACGCTGCACCCCCACCCCCACCCCACCCCACCCCCAGCCCTGAACTGAAATGCTGTTATGCGTTTATGAGTAGATGGTGCTGGAGCTCTGCTCTATTTGTCCAATAAGAGGAGATTTCCACGAAGGCCACGTTCCCACCTTTTCTACCATCAAACTGAAATTTCTTCGCCGTTCGGCCTCTTTTCGTGCCGGGTTTGGTGTTAACAAGACGTGTCAGAAACATCATCGTAAAGACAGATTTTGGAGGAGTGTGCGTATTCTCACATCGTACTATAGCTTTCCCACGAGAACCTGGACAGTCGTCCGAATTCTAAAATTAAAGAAATAAAAAAATCATTGAAATGTTTGACAATAACAGCTGCGCGCGGTATGTTTATGTGCGTGCGAGCGTGTGTGTGTCTAGAAATATGTACTGGAAATGTTTCAGCGACTAGAATATTTCCAAAACATTTATTCTGCGCAGCCAATTTTGATGGATTTCCGAGAGTTGGATTTTTCTTAGCGGGTCTGTCAGAAATACTGTTGTGCGTTTTTCATGTCTTGGAAGTGTTGAGATGGGAAAGGTTCTAATGCGCGAGAACAAAAGGCTTCGTCCTTCTATTTAGGTTCTCAACAAATACATTTAAAGTACCTGAAGCATAAACCTGGGTAGTGGTTTTAATGTAATAATTTCCTGAGATTCAAAGTGAGCACATGTAGCAGTTACTCCGTTTAGAGAGGGGTTTGTTCCGGTGGCGCGTGGGAAGCGCGTCCAGCCCCTCACTTTACGCCAGATCTTCAGTTTCGGCTCTGCAGGGGTCAGCCCATTAGCCGCCGCTAAAACCTACAGGGGGTCTCGGAGACTGGTCTCAGATCAGCGTCCGGTCATCAGAGTAGCGACCAAATCTTAACCCTTAAGGTCTGGCGTTCAAAAACCAATCGCCCACTTCACAATTTACACACATCATTTAATAAATATTATGCAATTAGAGCTATAGTGTTTGGTTGTTTTTTTTTTATCTGAGATGCTGGTTCTTCACTGGAGGAGCTGTTTCAGCTGACGGAGGTCCTTGTGAAGTTAATTTACCTCATTGCGCAAAGTGCAAAAAACAGGATAATTAGTTTTTTGTCCTCAACATTAGAATTTTTTTACACAAAATAAGTGGCAGGTGAGTGGTGGGTCAAAACAGGACTGGCCTGACTTCGCGCTTTACTTTTCACCCCACCCTAAATAAAAATGATGTTAAGGGTTTATGAGTAGATGGGGTTGGGACTCTGAATGACATTTCAAATCATAATAACATTTTCACAAAAGCCATATTCCCAAAAACTGAACCTTCTTCTTCGCCATTTGGCCTCTTTTCGAATTTGGTGTTAACCAGACGTGTCAGAAACATCATCATAAAGACACATTTTGGAAGAGTGTGTGTGTTCCCACTTCACACAAGAGCTTTCCCATGAAAACCTAGAAAGAAGTCAGAATTGTCAAACAGAGGAAATAAAAAAATGAGACCCTGAAGTTCTTTGGTCAAATCAAGTTTATTTATGACGGTCATTACTGTGAACAAAACATAATTTAAATTTACAGGATGAAAAACACAATTAGGATACTGCAGATATTTAACCCTTTAATGCACAACATGGGTCCCAAGGGACCCGGCAAAGTGTAATTTACTTCATATCTCTGCAAAAACCAATTTTCATGAGCCAACACTCCATGGATTCCTCAATTAACATGTTTTTGTTCATATTTATATCTCTAAACCTGTTTAAATAAAAATACTTTTTTTGTCACTACCCCTCTAACGCACAACATGGGTCCCAAGTGACCCGCATTCATTTTCTATAGAGAAATGAAATTGTTTTGTTGTTAGTTTCTTAGCTAGTTAAAAAAATATATTTGTCATTTAATATACCAAGTTTCCATCACTTATTTAGTTTTTTTTTCAAACATCAATCATTATTTTCATTCATTTATGGTTATTCCTTGAATTATGACAATTTATGCACCTATCTTATATTTGCATACATGGGTCAAAAGTGACCCGCATTCATTTCATATCTAAAATTAAGCAAGAATCAGAATTTCTTTGTAGTATAGTTTGAAATCAGTTTAATTCATCATTCAATTTCAAAATGTATCATTATATTTTCAGCTTTCAAAAAACAGTACTAATTATGTTTATTCCACTATGGCTACTCCATAAATGGGAATACATTTGGTGAAACAATACCTTGGTTGAACACACAGAGTGATTGTGACTAAAACAATGAAAAATATTAGAACCATTTTAAACAAACAACAATAACAAAAAAATTCTAATACTAATCTGACTAAACCAGTAGCTATAGTGAGCCATGGAGAACTGGATTATTATCTTTCAAACTGTGAAGAATTTATAGAGAATAGAGAACATTGAGAATGTACCTAGACAGCTGTCTCAGTGAACTGAAAATTAATATTTATATGTAGTTTTGCAGAAGTAGCTCTGTAAACTTTTAAAATGTGTGTCAACAGTCAATGGTCAACAGTGGTTCACATTAAAAGTTTTCCTGACTGGAAATATTATACACTCACCTAAAGGATTATTAGGAACACCATACTAATATGGTGTTTGACCCCCTTTCGCCTTCAGAACTGCCTTAATTCTACATGGCATTGATTCAACAAGGTGCTAAAAGCATTCTTTTGAAATGTTGTCCCATATTGATAGGATAGCATCTTGCACTTGCTGGAGATTTGTGGGATGCACATCCAGGGCACGAAGCTCCCATTCCACCACGTCCCAAATATGCTCTATTGGGTTGAGATCTGGTGACTGTGGGGGCCATTTTAGTACAGTGAGCTCATTGTCATGTGCAAGAAACCAATCTGAAATGATTCGAGCTTTGTGACATGGTGCATTATCCTGGTGGAAGTAGCCATCAGAGGATGGGTACATGGTGGTCATGAAGGGATGGACATGGTCAGAAAAAATGCTCAGGTAGCCTGTGGCATTTAAACGATGTCCAAATTGGCACTAAGGGGCCTAAAGTTTGCTGGATGGATGTTTTTTCTCTTTTCACACCAGTCTTTGTAAACCCCAGAAATGGTTGTGTGTGAAAATTCCAGTAACTGAGCAGATTGTGAAATACTCAGACCGGCCCGTCTGGCACCAACAACCATGCCACGCTCAAAATTGCTTAAATCACCTCTCTTTCCCATTCTGACATTCAGTTTGACATTCAGACCCATGTCTGCAAATTAATGGAGAAATTCCAAATATATGTTTGTTTCTAAGATACAAAAGTAAAAATGATTTTTTTAAAATTATGCTTTAAACCGTACCTAATTTATCAACTTGTAAAATATTAAAGGGTTGAATATATTGTTTTTAGGAGTTGTAAGAGAGAAAACCATGTCCATGCTTGGAATTACATTGGAAATGAATGCGGGTCACTTGGGACCCATCTTGTGCGTTAGAGGAGGTTCCAATAACTTGTGCATTAAAGTATTAAAAGAAGGCGGGGAGAATAGTGCGGATTTTGGCACCATATAGTGCGGACGTTGGTGCAGATCTTATATTAATGGGCAGTTGGATGGATAGTGGACAAATGCCACATTTCTCCATGATTCATTTCAGCTATTTCACTGCCAAGCTATAAGTAGCTTCCGCAGACCTACCAGAATCATAAACTTCTTACTTTTGTGTGTGTAAGTTTGTGTAGAAGTTCGCGACGGCAATGGGAACACAGGGCAGGGAAGCCTTCCAATACAATAGAGATAGTTCTCGTCCGTTTAAACCTGTCCCGTCCCGACACTTCTCCATGACGTCCACCAGACCAGAGATAAGATCTCAACACACATTACATAATAACATATTTATAACATAACTCTCAAATTACAAAGCCTTAACAATATTCTGTTTAGCGTGAAGCTAAATGTTATTACTATTTAATTTATTGTTCAGGTGCGTTCAAATGTGACATTGTTGTGCAGAAACACGGCCAAACCTGCAACAAAAAGTTGGATAAATAAACGGCTTTGTCCCAGCGGCGCGTGTTCACACCTCTTTCATGGCATTTGAGTGTGAAGCGTGCAGGTCGCCCCTTCACACCTGTTCCGTGGTTCCAGCTCTGCAGGAGATCAGCACTTTGGTCGTCTGAAGGACGGGAATTGGTGGCTCTTAAATCCCCATTTCTATATCAAATATCCCTCCTCGTGTCTTTTTAATTTTCAAGTAATTTCAATTAATTTTCAAAATATGTTCCATATTTACACCAACAGCTCAACAAAAGTTTCCAAATTAAACGTATAGGCATACTAACGATACTAACTTGAGTTTGTCCATTACAATATTGCATTTCATTTTCAAGTTTGACGTAACAGCATTTAATTTTCGTGTGCACACTGAGTGAGTGAATGGGGGCGTTGTTCGCCATTGGAGAAGACTCGCGCATTTTATGCGATACTAATTGGGTCCAAATATTTGAATTATATCATAAAGTAGATCACAGGAGAGTGGTGGGTCACAACAGCATAATGTCCACTGAACTGACCCCACTTTCAACTCCGACATGAATCACTACTGGACCTCGGGTTCTCTGATTTTTAATTGTGATTTTATTTCCATACCCTCACCCCACACTCAACATAAAACGCGCCACTTTAGGGTGTACTAAATGCGTGAGTGGTGACCTGGGGATGGTGGACATTGGTCAGCAATCACTCTCACGGAAACGTGCCAGGTTTGGAGCTGCACGTGTCAAGGCCATCATTATGTTAATGAAGGTGTCATGGGCAAAAGGCGCATAGTCGAGCTCACCTTTAGTTTTCCCACGGGACTTTTTTCATTTGTGGCTAAAAGAAAGTGCAGAGTGAAAAGGCCAAACACCACTTGGTCCTCACACATTGCAACTCAACGATAGAATGCAAATGTTGACCAATACATATATTATATAATTGCCTTACTGTTGAAACTTTCCGGATTATAAAATAGATACCTTCCCCCCACGGACACACACATACACACACGCAAGGGGTAAGATGGGAATACTGATGCTCTCTGCAACCTGTAAAAATGAACATTCTCGCACGCAGCTTTCGTGAGACCTATGGCGCAGGCGAATTCAGCACTGATTTGACGTAACTGCATTTTATTTTCGCGTGCACACGGAGGCAATTACTGTTCATTCGTGTGCATGCGACCTGTGGTTGGGTGTGTGAGTGGGTGTGCGGATGTGAGGAGTGTTTGCGATTGTAAGTTGTAGCTGTATTTTGAGCAACATTGATTGTAACCGTGCTCTGATGTTATTCCAACATAGTGAAAGGATGAGTGGATGGGGGCGCTGTTTGTCATTTAATGCGAAAGTACTTGTGGCTCAAAGTTTTCTTAATGAAGTAGATCACAGGTCAGTGGTGGATCAGAAAAGCATAATGTCCTCTGAACTGACCCCACTTTCAACTCCGCCTTGAATCACTGCTGTTATGGGTTTATGAGTTTATTGGCTTAACCTCGGTTTCCCTGTTTGTCAATTACGATTATATTTCTATTCCCTCACCTCACCCTCAACACACACGCCACTTTAGGATGTACTAGATGCGTGAGTGGGGACCTGGGGGTGTGGGTAGTGTGTGTGTGTGTGTGTGTGAGTTGGTGTCATCCAGACATACACATTGGTCAGCAATCCCTATCACGGAAACGTGCCAGAGCTGGATCTGCACGTGTCAAGACCATCATTATGCTAACGAAGGTGTCATGGGCAAAAGGTGCACGGTCAGGCTCACCTTGAGTTTTCCCACGGGAGTTTTTTCGTTTATGGCAAAAAGAAAGTGCCTCACACATTGCACCTCAACGACAAAAATGCAATTTTGACCAATAAATACATAATATATTGGCCTTACCGTTGAAAATGCCCGGATTTGTGGCACATTTGTGTCGACATTACGAAAATCAAATACAATTGCTCTCTTTACATTATATCTGTGTCCGTAATCCAGTGATCATAAGGTCCACAGCAATTATTTTCATTTAGAATAGCGTTCTTAAACTGTTCACTGGACACTTGGTTTCGGAACGACAAACAGTTCATCAGATGGAAAAGAAAGTATCAGATTATTGTATGTTTATTTTGAAGGGAAGCAGACAAAACACCTGCAGGAGATGAAGGTTATTGGTGTGGAGGAACCACGATAAACTTTTTATTGGCAAGTCTACAGACCTCCAAGAAATGCATCTGTGTACGGACCATGAACATGCTGGACCTGATCCTCATAATCTGTTCAACCTATTTTTATCTCCACACATAAATTTACTCACACTGCTGAAGTTGAAATGTAAACGTGGTGATTGTAAATCATTTTTATACTAAAATATTTTTAAATCTACATTAAGAAAAATACAACAAATAATATTACATACAACATATAATATGTCAGCCATATAAGTAAGCAAATTTGATCAACTACACATTTTGAATTCATTAAACTTCAAATGGTAAGGTACCAAATGTTAAATACAGATGCTTTTTTTCACAGTCTAGTTGTTCTGGTCTTTCTTTGCTGGTTGTGTATTCACTCTTACCGCCTATCTCGGTGGCTCGAGCGATTTAGGTCTCGGGAAAACGGCGTGCGAGAGTGTTCATTTTTACACGTTTCAGCGAGCATCAGTATTCATTTCCCACGAGAAAAGTTTTTCCCACAATACTTATTTGGAGTGTGTGCGGGAGGGGATACCTATTTCATACATCATCAAACACAAAACACAAATTAACAAACAATTCTTATAATATTCATATTCATTAAGCAGTATAGCGTTAAACACTGGAAATCGATGCTACTGCAATTACATCGCAATGCTCTTTGTTAATTATTAAAACAATGTTCAGTTTGGTGTATAACTAAATATATTTTTAATACTACACATTATGAAAAAATATACAGACAAAACTGTGACTCGGAGGTCGTGATCCCAGGAGTGGGTTTAGGTTAACACACTGCAATAAAACGGCCCAAACTGGACCCCAAACACAGCGCCACCAAACGCAATATTTTATTAATTACCACTATACCACTAACCGAACTAATCACCAGTAACCCAGTTTATTACCAGTAACCAAGTTAAACACCATTAATCCTAACGTTCCAATCTGGGACATTTATGATCCATTTATATATTACTCATTATTTATTGCATAACAACCATATATCTCCTCTTTATTAAAGGTCAGTTAGATTCCTCCAGAGTAAAAGCCTGCAGTAGCAGTTTAAAATTTGGGAGAGTTATTGGTTTATAGGGTTATTATCTGGGATATTATGGGATTGATCCCACTGGTAGGGCAAATTGATGGGTGGGGTGTATCTGGAGGTGTGACACTAACACCCCCCATCCCCCTGTTCCCTATAAATATGTGAAGCTACATCCAGGCTTCTTCCAGACACTCCACAGAGAAACACTTCAGCTTCACTGAAACTTATTTTTGCTCTACATTTTGTTTTAATTTGCTCGTAGCTGCTTTGATCTTGTTGCTACACCGAAGAGAGGATTTTAAGCCATGGGTACTCCAAAAATACCAAACCGCAGAACATCCAAAAGAGTGGGTATTTTTTGTGTTTTTTTTAGTTGTGATGTAATTTTAGTAACTTACATTAGATGATTTTATGATAGCAAAATCACGGATGTTTAGTATTTTGTATATAAATCTACTTCGAAAGTAAATGTAAATACTTGCGCGGGATTAAAAAAAAAAGTAGCTTCTGGAAAAGAAGATCAATTTCTATAATTTATTGTATTTTGATTTTTTTCAATAGCACAAAATCAGAAATAATAAACGAAACAATCTATACATATGTGATTGTACGTGTTATTGAAATTGCTTATGAATGAAAGAAAACTGCGTTCATATTTGCAATAGAATACGCACGTCAACATTGCATAAGTTAATAAAAAGTTAACACTAATAGCATGTATCCACGCGGTTACATCGAGGGTGAACGCAGTAATAGCACATGTGAGAAAATAATCGCTCTTGTCTCTAAACAGATTTTAAAGCCGGTGATCGAAAAGAAGAGGAGAGACCGGATTAACCAGAGACTAGACGAACTCAGGACACTTCTGCTGGACAATACGCTGGACACGGTACATAAAATTAGCCCATATAATCTGCAATAACGTAATATTTTTGTTTGTTTTTTAAACTGCTGTCGATCGCTCGAAATCACTGTTACTGCTGAACTTTCCTACGTGAGATCTTCTCGCTTCTTCCACAACTTTAAAATAATTAAAGGCCTTTTGGACCTTTTTCAGAGACTCCAAAACCCTAAACTGGAGAAAGCAGAGATCCTGGAGCTCACTGTTGAGTACATCAGGAAAAGAACCAGCAATAAAAAAGAAAACAAAGGTAACGTCACAGGTTCTGCATGCATGGACCAAATTGGATCTCCTCTAAGTTCTGTTTCACTTATGGATAGCATCGAGGTGTTTAGATAACAAGTTCATGTCTCGTGGGACATTTGGCCAAGATTCATTTTGTGTTTGCCCCCTTTGGGCTTCCCATGATCCAATGGGCCACTAGTCTCTGGTAGAGGCTGACCCAAAGGTAGGCGAATGTACTATGTTGGAGCTAATGTGAAGGCAGTTTTGAATGCCCTCTGCTGCCAACAGAGGTTCCCAATCCAGCTCAATGTGGACCCCCAGCTATGTCCTGTTCTGGGTTTTAGGTGATGGGTTTGGAGCTGGGGCGGATAAAATGTGACCTTGTTCAAGAATATTCAAAATGCCCAGCAGACCAAATGTTAACAAACAAAATGACATTCACACTGTTCTCAGATATTTATAATACACTTAATGAATGATTTGAGGATTAATTTATAGACTTGAGGACTAATTGTTTCATCATTTTAATTTTCAGAAACCAAAAATGCTTATGAAAATATTTTGCTCACTCTACTGCTTCATTAAAGTTGTTTCTTATTATTGACTGATATGTTCTCTAATTTATGTTCTCTCTTCTTGTCTCCCTACTCTTCTCTTGTTCTTTCCTTAAACCTTACCTTTTTTTGCCAACACATTCTCTAATACCCATCCACCATTCCACTCTAACATCTGCTTTATCCTGCTCATTCTTTTGTTTCCTTGCCTTTTATTTCTGAAATTATTATTCATATAACAACTCCCAACAAATACTAAAACTCTTTTTAAATTCACCAAAACGTTTGCCCTCTTTTTACTTTCTTCATGCTTTCCACCCCTTTCTGCTCCACTCATTCCTGTTTCTTTCATCTTTTCCTTCCTTGCATTTTTCCTGTATCTTTTCCTCTCTGTACTTCTCAGTAGATTTCAACAAGGATTCATCTGACACTGTAGCTCATGCAGTGCCCCACATCTCCCCCCATGACCCCGCAAAATTCAAGGCCAGCAGCCCGCTCTACACAGCGGGTTTCCGGGAGTGCATCTCACGCCTGGCCAGCTTTATTGAGTGTGCAGAGCCATCCCAGAGGGAAAGCTTCATCCAGGGTCTCCGGCATCACCTGGATTCACATTCGGCCCGCATCCCTGGGCATCCCTGGGCTTCCGGAACCTCTGAGCCTTTTCCTTATGCCAACAGCCACCAACTGTATCCCCAATCATTCGTTCTTCACCATCCACATGCTCCAGGACAAGCCCTGTCACATCCATACCCTTCTCCTCCTTATTCTCTTTCTCCTCCCCCATCTCCCTGCTACTCCAGCACCTCCCCGCCATTCTCCATGTCACCCACGTACCTCTCTGTCCCCTGCCACTTCCCCTTCCCTCCGTCTGTATCTCCGCTATCTTCCGATTCTTGTTCATCTTCCTCATCTTTCGCCACTTCTACCCCAGCAGTTGCTGTTGTCACAACGCTTCAGCATCCGGCCAAGCCTGTGTCTCCAACGCCGCTTCGGCCAGTCGCTCCAACCATCACTTCTTGCCCTGCCCAGAGGACTCTGAGGAGAACCTTGTTTCAGAACCAGCAGCAGAATTTGTGGAGGCCATGGTGAACACAGCTTCAGCTCCATGCCATTAATAAAGCTGAAAGGACAATGATGCTGTGGAGGTGAATATGTCAGATGTGGCCTACCAAGCAGCCTCAGGGATCTCTTAGTTTTGACTTTGTGAGACAAAATTTTGAATTACATGACTTTGACACTTCACAGAGCTGGTAGACTCTTCCAGGTCATGGCTAGAAATCTTGGGAAAAGATGTCTCAAATACCACATTGTAATATTAACTGATCCCTCAACCTCCAGATTTATTATCCAGTTATTTATAATAAGGTACTATGTCATGAAGCGAGGATGTCAGGGGTCTAATAAAACGTTCATGACACAATTAAATATGTTTTATACAGTCATAGTTGTCATGGAAGCTGTTCTGCCTGTCAATATGTTCTACGATTTGTACCTTTATATTATCAACAAACATGTAAATATATTTATTATTCTTTTCATGTACAGATTTGTAAATTAATTGTACATTTTACACTTAATAAAGCTCTAATTTTGTTACGTTTACAGTGTCTTGTATTTGTCTATTCTTTAAGATTAATATTTCTGTAAAATTGTTTAAAATGAAATGTAAGTGATTTGGGAGCATAATTGGGGGACTTTTTTTTTCCACATCACAAAATCGTTTTTCTAAATTAGCGGGTTCCTTGTCGGGGGTTTAATGAACATAAACATTCCAATTCTAAAAATATATCTTTCAAATATACACACTCTCATGCTCTCTGTCAGTAAAATGTATAATGAAACTGAATCAGCAGGACTCCAGGCTCGGTTTAGGGCAGAACTGAATCCATACATGTGAAACTCTGTGTGACATTCAGTTACACTGTGGTGGATCGCAACTTAAAGTTTTGACGTTCCGGTGGCAAATCCTGTCTGAGGCTGGCTTTAACAGTGATAAAATA
>JBBMFX010079003.1:0-10303 GCA_037832545.1 Rhabdalestes septentrionalis
AGAGAGAGCGAGAGAGAGAGCGAGAGAGAGAAAGAGAGGGGGACAGATGGTGAGGACGAGTGGGGGAGAGAGAGAGAGAGAGAGAGAGAGAGAGAGAGAGAGAGAGGGGGAGAGAGAAGAAGAACAGAAAAAGCATAGCAGAAGGCAAAAAAAAAGGAAATGCACCAAGGCATTGCTTATCAGCCCAATTGTATCGCCCTTCCTGACTTCCTGCTTTAATGAACCAGTCCACTGGGCAAACACAATCTGGCCAGCTCTCTCCACACGCAATAGAGATTCAGACACTTCTGGCAACAGACACATTACACAAGCAATTAAGCCAACAGAGAACTGCATTTGCACAGGATTCCTGTCAAGATAGAGCGAGAGCGAGATGGCTTCCACTGGAGAACAGGGACAGGGGAACTAGAGCTGTGCAGGTACTGGTGAAGAGAGAAAAGAAGAAAATCTGTGCCTTTATGGATGAAATAAACCAAAACAACAAAAAATGTCACGCAGCAAAGCACAATAACTAATTTTCATACTGACAGGTGAAATCATTTTCTTCACATTCTGACCATCCACCTGCTGAGCATGCAAGAATGTTCATAAAGGCACAGAAACAATGCATGCATAACAGACCTGTATTATCCTCACACACATCCAGATGAGCCACAAGTGCAGCACTGAGCTACGGTTGTAGTGCAAAGTGGTCCTGAAAAGCTTTATAAGACCTTGACCTGCAGGCGTAAAATCCTCTATTAAGCACCTGTTTCACATCCTTGGAATAAGCACCTTTGTCTGTCCTGAGAGGACAAGCAATGGTTTTTCCCCGGTGACTATGCTCTGTGCTTTACTGAGGGATGGCATTCTGTGGTGGCTTATTCTGAACAAAGCAGAGATTAAACAAAGATAAAGGAATGGTGCAAAATGCAGTAGACAAAAAGGAATATACACAATAAACACAACACAGTGGTGTAAACAAGCGTATGTTTGGGAGCCTTCCAGTGTTGCGTCAAGTGATGCGTTTCAGAATTTGCTTAGCGAAAGAAGTTGGTTTTATTACAAACAGTAATACCATCAACGGTGCATTGACACTTTACCCCCCAAGTCTCTTGATACAGAGGCAGAAAAAAGTTATTCCTCACCTGCCCTGGTGTAAGAGCCCGTCAGTGGTCGATGCTCAGCTTCGCTTTGACAGAGGAGCAGTAGAGTGCGCGCGCTGCCTGAGCGCGTGGACACTTGACCCTACGCGAGGTTGTTGTCAAAAACAAGGCGTGATCTCTTACTCTGGAGAAGAAATCCCTCCTGCAAATTCGTCTCGGTCCTTTAAAAGGCGACGCGGACGCAGCTCTCCACACAGTTCTCCAGAGGAGGGTGTAGTAGCTGCAGTAGTAGTAGCTCTCTCTCTCACACCCTCGCTCTCTCCGGTAGGCTGGCCTGACCGATCACGTGCCGTCTCTCGTGCAGCATCAGTAGGCAACTCGAGCCTTGTATTGGCACATCAAAACATTACTCCCATTCGGAGCACAGTGTCACAGTTGAACCTTCGCAAATATGAAGTACACTTAGTTCTAGGCAACAAAAAAACATATTCAGAATTTAAACTAACAGTACAACTTGTCATATTTTTGTCATAAATGGTCAAACGATAGCTACACTAGGCATGTTTCACAGGTTTGCAGGCTTAAGTTCAAACCGGACAATGAATATAAATTAATTATCATTCATGATACTTAGTTATATAAAGACCAAAGCTACGTTTATGAAGCACATACAAAAACTAAAGCTTAGTTCACAAAGCAGGTAAATATCTGATGTTTATGTATATAGTTTTTTTTCTGTCACTTGTGCTACTGCACTATTTACAAACACTGGGGCATTTCACTTCTCCCAGCACACCTGATCTATCAAATAAACTCATTAAGAAGCCCTTAATGAATTTAACTAGGTGTGTTAAGATAGAGAAAGTACTAAAATGGGTAGGCCAATATGTCTCCACGACAAGGGAGCAGTAGTGAAATCAATACTGGCCCTGTCACAGCTAATTGCAAAGGCATATCGAAATACATGTGCTCCTTCTGCGCATGCACACACCACCTCATTATCCACTCATGAACAGCTGAGAGCAAAAGAGAGCTAATAATTCACGGATTTTTCACCATCATTTACACCATCAGTTAGTGGTCCAGAACCCAGAAACCAATATCCTTTTTGTTGACAGAACAGTTTCAGTGTTGTATAATGGTTACCATGATGAATTACAAAGTAAAAACAAAGTAACTTTTCATTTATACCACAATGTAAACGTGACTTCAACGCTGAAAGCAAAAGCTGTCTCAGCATTTTCTGTTTTACATTATACTCAGGTACAAACATGATTCAATGATTCCTTGCAAACCACAACCAAGATAAAAAGGTGGTAAAACTCTTCATTAATCTTAGAAATGTCAAACAAACCTCATAACAACACCTGTATGTTGAGTTGTATGTTGGGCCATACAGAAAACAAAAAGCCCAATCATTGTCACATAACACATATGTGGGTGGAGGGGTGTGAGAATTATTGTCTGGTGAGGGGGTGGGGGATGTTCAGGGTGATTGACATAAAGTTCCCCTTTGGCACTCCCCTACTGGTAGTGGCCTAAACACCCCTGCATATGATTTGTTATTATAATGCACTGACTATTGTGTTAGAATGCATGAAACAGATGGAAACATTCGAAGGGAAATTATTTCCAACACTGCATTCATTTGATTTCTCACTCTGCAGCTTCAAAGACATTCAGTTTAAAAACAAGGTAGAAGTCTGCGTCAACATTTATTTAAGAATTCATTATCAAAGAAGGGCATCAGAAACAGGACTGGTAATAAATGCAGCCCATAGTTGCCAAATAAAAAGGAGCATTTTGTTGACTTCAAATAGCAGTTGACCTCTGTGTGAACTAGAAAAATAATTTCATTGAATACATTCCACATTTACACACAATTAAAACTGTTAACAATTATTGTCTTCTAGGTTTAGCTGCATGATTTCAGATATTTTATGGGTAGATGATTGAACACAAACAAAACTAATCATGTTATTTTTTTCTTTTTGTCTTTTTAATCCAAATCAATCATATGAACTGAACTGACAATTTTGGGGGTTTCTAATGTATTCTGAGATTCCGAAACCACCCTGACCTGCAATCATGTTTTCACTTGCTTGTGTCTGTGCAGTCAAACAGAAAAGGCCTTTGTAACTACCACCCACAGAAACCTATTATTAATATAATTACTGGGGTCTTTTCTATTGTTGGCTGAGTTATAGACAGCATAACATAATTAAATCATATGCATTTTAACAGTAATTAAAAACCCAGCACGGGTGGCAGTTCCCTGTTGAGTCGTCGATTATTAAACATTGTGCACGAGAGCCCCCGGCAGTGAGACATTGACTAATGTCATGGCATCAATTACCGAGAGAGGTTTACAGTCATCATCACTAAAGACTGATTACGTCAAGTGCCCTTATTTAAGTGCAATAAAGCTAAGGTAATGTAGATTTTCTGGAATTCATCTGAACGTGTCACTAGTGGAGTGGATTCTTGGGTTGCATCATCGTGAATGTGCCGTATGAATGAGTGGAAATTTTGTAGATTATCATTCCACATCCGTTCCAAACAAGTAGTGACAATGTTTTAAGCAATTTAGGGAACAGAAGTCACTTTGGATAAAAGCATCTGCTAAAGGCTGTAATATGTTCATGTAATTTAACTGTATTAACAAAACTGTACTTTGGTAGCCTGAAATATTATTCCCAATATTCTTATAGTTGTTGGACATAAATTACATGATAAAATTACATTTTGAACAACTTAAATGATAACTATTTAAAGCAACTGAAGGAAACATTTAGCTGTGAAGTGTAAATGATTACTGCACAGCACAAATCAGGTGTGAATGGAACCCCTTCTGAGCTGTGGATCTCAAGCAATCTCATCTCCAGCAAGATGCCTCATTCTAAATAAAAACGTTTATATCTAGAACGTTATGCAAAATTGGGACATTGTTAAAGGAGGTTTTAAATCTTTTTGCCCACAGACCCTTCTTTACCTTTTCGTTTTTTTTCCTATTCCAGTCTGTCACATATCTGTGGTGTAATATAAATGCATACATGTGCTCTTATTCAGTGATGAAAAATAGATTCACTGACCCCAAAAGCTTTCTGGGGGAGTATATCTCAGCAGCATAGTGATCCAGCCTAAATTTCAGAATTAATTAAACCATTAGGCATTCAGTAAATGTGTGAGGACTAGATTAGGCACTATCATTTGATCAGGAGAGAAAATAAGGCAGGAGGATTGCCTCCCCAAGGATCCCCTACGATGTAATACGAGGTGCGATTATTGTAGATTACGGAATAATATTGCAGCATTTAAAACTGTTGTTTCATAAGCAGAGGCTTTACCGTCTAGTTTCCAGGCAACTTAGTGAAATTACGAGGACGATAGTGACTTATTTGGGTTGTTCCACTGGTGAAGCTGAGAGTGGCACACAGAATATTAATGGCAATGTTGCTACATGATGCTAGCTACTGGAACTTCCTTAAAACACCCTGTCTGTATCTGTCAGTCTTTTGGCAGGATGTTCTGGCCCCATTCTCTCAAACAAATGTCCCCAAAACAACTTCCTTGCAGATCTCCTGTTGACTTCAGCAGGTGTGTATTTTTGAATGAATAGCAGAACTACACTGGAAGTATAGAAGTATTCAGGAACTGCTTCTTATGTGAGAAGAAAGCCACTTTGAGGTGTACCCGTTGCTGACACAGGCATTCAGTTGCATACACAATAGCTTTTAAAATTGTCATAGAAAATCATTGTCAATAAAATGTGATATTCCAGTTCAGATGCACCAAAACGGTAATAATGTTGAATGCCAAGCATCAGCTAGAGAGGAATAAAAGTCCCCAGCATTGTTCTGTTGAGTGGTGGAACTACATTCTTATTTATATTTACAGCATTTGCTATATGTTCTTATCCAGAGCAGCTTATATCTGTTCGTTGTGTTAATAAGCATCAACCTAAATTTAAGAGCAGCTAAAAGACTAAGATACTACTGGAGATTAAGTTTGTACATTTTCCGAACTTACAGAGGCCCTTTTGATACCTTTAGAATGGGCTGAAGATGCTCATGTTGAAAATTACAGTTCAACGTCTATATATTATTGTCTTGTCATATCCTCAGAGCAATGTTCCAATTTCAAGTCCAAACCCTGAATAGTTGAAGCTGCCTCTGCAGCAGAGGGACAAGGTCCCTAGTAATTAATCAAATTTAAGACATTTTGGATGGGCAGGTGTCTACAGACATTTTGTCATACATTGCATCTAAAGGGAAGTCCAGTTCACAGGTTCCCATGTGAGCATCTTTAAAATTTCCATTAACGCTAGATCAGCTGACAGCCTCAACTGACATAATTTCATCAGGCTCAGAATCAGAATCGTGTCTATTGGCCTACTGGAGCAGCAAGCATGCTCTGTAAGAGACATGGGAGTGATGTACACAATTTTTGTTGTTTTATACTGTTGTGAGAGACACCTTCGCTCGGAATCAAATTGCTTGTATGTGTTTGCTCACCTTCTAGGCCAATAAACGCAATTCTGGCTCTGATTCTGAAATGGTGACTGGCGCTATATGATGGACTTTGGGTCCAAAGTCCACCTGGGCGCTTGCTGTGTCCGCTGGCTGCAGCTTGCATGGATGTATGCCGGCAGGCTGCAGGACTAAACGCCCAAACACTGCAGCAGCGGTCATATCACAAAGTGTCTCTGGCAAAACTGGGCACCACACCAATTGACGCACGCAGCCATCAGAGTTATAACCAGTTAGCCGCTCTAGTGTTAATTCAGCTGACATGCCAGTAAAAGTATTCTAGGTCATCAGTAATGGACTGCTTTCATCCTAAGAAATGCTGCTGGTGCTGTTATTGTTTTTGCATTCAAGTTAGACATTTTGCTCGATTTTGCTTTTAAAAGAGGCCTGAAGAATCGTGTAGTGTAATCCATCCCTGGGAGAATACCTGTTCGCTCTCTGGCTGCCTGCCACATTCCCTGCCTCCTACACATGGGTAATTTTTGGAGCAGTGTGTGGGCAGTCCACTCATGATCGCCTATCGTAGAAAGATCAATATATACCTGCAAGATGGATTCTGCAGTAAGGGCCTTTTTTTAGAAGATACAAAGTGCCCTAGCAAAGACAGACGAGAGAGAGAGAGAGAGAGAGAGAGAGAAAGAGAGATAGAGAGAGAGAACAGCTTGAAAAATCCAATACTCTTAGACTTTGTAGCTAAGCACCAATTGATTTGTTTGAAAGCTTGCTTGTAGAGAGACGTAATGTTTCTCAAGCCTAATTCAGCCTTTGAAAAACTCAACCCCTGGGTTTAACATCTCCAACATCGCATTTCCTTATTTCCACTAAATATCTCACACATCTCCCTAAGCTCATACCTGCCATCACTTGGTGAATTTCTTTTTGTAGCAACTCAACAGACACACATCCACACTTGTCTTCTGAGATAGGCACAGTCCTTTCATATACTAGCACACAAACACACACACTCATGGACTTGGTTAGATGTAATGCACTTTCAGTTCAGGAGGTTAATAGAACTGAAACTCAAACACCCTGAATGGATGGAAGCTTCTGAATAGGTGCAATTGAAACAAACTGCTTCCATGGCAGGCCACCGTGACAAAACATTTTTACTTCGATATGTCTGAGTGCTACAGCTTCCCTCAGATATGGTGTGGAACGCATATTAAGCAGCTAATCACACAACCCAGAGATTTGGAGTTAGAGGCATCTCAGGCCAATTGGAGGAACACATAGAGGTCTGGACAGTTACAGAGTTGAGTTATGCTGGGGAAGTGTCAGCTTGGGGAAGCCGACCTGAGTGATTCTCCGCCAGAAGCCTTAATGTCATCGGGTTCAGTGAGTGGTAGATCATGTGGGTGAATGGGAGCTGAAGACAGAGAGAGACAGAGAGAGAGAGAATGTGGCGGGCAAATTTATGGGGCTCACTGCACATTTCTTTCTTGGCGAATAAAGATGACTGGCGGGTCAGTGTCAGTTTCGCCCTTTTCACTCAATGCAATGATTATGATTTAGAATAAAGACAAATCATTTCTCTTAGAGGGAAACAGCTCAGCTCCCTGTGGGTCCTCTGAAATCTGATGCTGATGAGAAAAGGTCTTGATGCTGTAACAGCTGCACTCTGCTGGGTAAGCTGTTAAGACAGTGCACCTTACACAGGAACTACATCTGTTTTTTTCTTTTTCAAAATGTCTGCATAATTCAGAAGTGGAGATGTAAACATAGTCGTTCAGAGTGTTAAGGTTAATTGTAGAGAAACTCACAGACTCAGATTTCTAAGCAGACAGATTTTTGCTCCAGAGGAACCAAAGGACTCAAAGCAAATCTACAAACAAAGAAAATGTCATTTACTGTTCAAAGCCACTTATGAATATGAATGTAATGTTTTTAATAGAAAAATAGTGGTAAAACAAGGTTTCCGCTTGGTCCTCTTTTGCATTTTAACAATAGTGGAATGGTCCACTTTCATTTGATTTCTTAGAAAGACCCTAAAAGAACTAGAATTGACCAGGGATTTCCAGAATTTCCTTCAAAGGGGTTTATTTAGTTTCCCTACTCACAATCCCTAAACATGAGGTGCTGAAAATATTTGTGTTTGAGCAGAGACGTCCCCATCTTGTGCTAAACACGTGCCTTCCAGGACTGAATTCTTCAAGGATTCTCTAAGACCTTGTAACGATATAACATAAATATGAATGTAGTTACATTTATAACATTATAGCAGTTCTTGTTTTCCTGCATTGTAAAGTTTTCCATTAGAAAAAAAAAAAAAAAAAAACAGAAACCTGGCAGGACTGTTTTTCTACTCCAGTGGTTTTGACCTGTAGTGCATTCTGCCTGTCTTCCCACAGTTTGTTTATAACTCCAGACTGTGAGTAAGGAGTTCTGACCCAATTGTTTTATGTAAGGCCATGCCTAGACTTGCCTAAATCCCACATCTAATATCATTAATGAAGTAGCTGTCATCATAAGTGATGCAGTGTGGAACAGTACAGGCTAATCATCTCCTTTTTATTCAGTCTTTTGTCTTCAGTATTTGAATAGTCAAATTGTTGGCTGGAGATGGAAGACACGAAGTAATGAAGTGTGAAAACTGTACAGTCACCCATAAGGCTATGTGGGAACATGAGTGCCACTCAGGTTTCATTATGAGTTAAACAGGAAATGGAAATGGTCTAGAAGAGTTGATAGCCTTTGTTGGAATAGCACAGGTACCACGGTGTAGGAGTACAACCCCTTAAAGTGGCCTGATTTTCCATAAGGCCGGCTTTTGGGAAAAGAGAGCAAGAAAGAGTGAGCAAGTGAGTGAGTGTAAAGGAGTGAGACAGAGAGAGGGAGCACACCAACACAACGATGATGCAAACATGAGTCATCTAAAAACTCATTTTTTTTCCAAAAAAAGATTCTGTCACGGAACACTGTGTCCTACAAATGGAGGGTATTTATAGGTTCTACAGTGGAAATCTACATCAGTCAGAAAACATGATAAATGTGTTTTAATCATAAGTAGTGTTTGCATGACAAAACACTGTCATATAACAATATTTATCCGGCAATATATTGAAAAACTCAGCAAGTCAATACAGTCTTAGATGTATTTATACTAATGAATCTTCATAGAAAATTCTCTGAAGACCCTCTGGTCCTAGCTAACCACTGAGTGGTTATCTAGTACTAAGTGGTTTTTTTTTTTTCAGTATAAAAATGACATAGCATCTGAATAGATTCAGATAAACTTAAATACAGATTTATTTCCAAGTTTTTGATATCTCAGTTAGAAGAATTTAGTTAGATGACCATAGGTTTGATTCTTGAATTCTTATTACTCTCCAGCCAATGCATGGATTTGTCCATCAGAGGCAGCTGATCAAATTTAACAAAGAATTGATTTGCGGAAGCAGTTACTGGATGGTAAATGTGAAAACTTGCCTTCCTTGAGGAGAGATGGAAAAATGATTCAATTAACACAGTAACGAATATGGAATCACAATTTAGGTCCCTCTTATTCTGTCAAAACAGCTCTGGCACACTGAGACAAGGACTCCACAAGACCTCTGAGGGCATGCTGTGGTTTTGCGCATTAAGATGTCACCAACATATCCCTCAAATCCTGTAAGCTGCAAGATGGGCCCAGCATAGACCAGACTATTTTATCCAGCACATCTCACGGATATTTCACATGAGGTAAATCATGATTCATCAGATCAGGGTACAGTTTAGACACTCATATGCCCATTACAGAAGCTTTCAGTGGCAGACAGGGTCAGCCTCAGCACTCTGCAATTACGGAGCCCCGTACACAGCAAACTGTGATGCACTGTGTGTCCTGACACCTTTCTATTACAGCCAGCATTAACCTTTTCAGCAGTTTATGCTACAGTAGCTCTTCTGTGGGACTGGATCAGACGGGCTAGCCTACTCTCCTCACATGGACACCGGTTGTCGGTTCATTGGTTTTCCTTCTATGGAGCATTTCTGGCAGATACTAACCACTGCCTACCAGGACAATCCCACAAGACCTGGCATTATGGAGATCTTCTGACCCAGTCATCTAGCCATCCAAATCTGGCCCTTGTCAAAGCCACTCAAATCATTACACTTGACATTTTTCCTGCTTCCAATACATCAGCTTCAAGAACTCATGGTTCACTTGCTACCTAATATATACCCATATATATGTATACATCTTCCACCCCTCTCAATGTGTAATTGTTATAATTGCATATACACACACACACACAAACACACATGTGTATATATGCAAAAAATGGTTGGAAGATCTTCTTAAATTTACTTTTATATTTGGTCTGGTCAACTTCATTTGGTAATAAATACCTATTCCTGCCTTTCGGGTGTCATTTTCCTATTTGTCCTGCAAACGTGCTGTGCAACAGAATGGGGTCATCATTCCACCTCTCCAAACGTCTGCACAAATTCTCAGCTGAGGACAGATCAGGAATGCAGGAGGGCCAGTCCAGTACGCTTATAAGTTAGGAATGTTTTGCATTGTCTTGTGGAAAAAGGTTGCTGCAAATACATGACCTTTGCAAAGGAAAATTTGACACAATCCCATACCTTGGTCCAGGGCACACCACATCCATTTCCTATATATATATGCAGAGAGAGAGAGAGAGAGAGAGAGAGAGAGAGAGAGAGAGAGAGAGAGAGAGAGAGAGAGAGAGAGAGAGA
>JBBMFX010079014.1:0-10302 GCA_037832545.1 Rhabdalestes septentrionalis
GGTTCCATTCACCTCCACTATATTAGTGTTGGAGACGTCTGGTTCCATTCACCTCCACTATATTAGTGTTGGAGACGCCTGGTTCCATTCACCAACACTTTAAAGAGGTCAGAGTCTCTACAATCAACTGCTTTGCACCGAACTCACTCTGAACACGCGGTTTACACAGAATAGAATAGGATTTGATGGGAATTCTCCTTTACAGTTTATATTAATAAGCATTACTGGTATTAAGAGAGTGAATGTTGGTCCACTATAAAGGACATAAAGGCACAGTAGATCAGACCGGAGGGACGAGGAGCTCCGTCTGAATGGAAACATTATTACATCCTCAGTAGCACTAGAGAATGTAGGAGAACCTCAGTGTGAATCAGGTTCCATCACAGCTTTTGTTTTTGTTTGCGGTTGTTAAAGACCCCGAGCCCCAGAAGGCCTGGGTGGGGTCGAACCCCCCCAAAGCACCACTGCGGTGCGGATGCGTGCGGAGTCGACCCGACTCCTTCTGAACGCTCGGAGTTGGACCGTTCTGGGAATTTTACTCCTGCATGCGAGCAAGGTTTCCTGTGAATACTGAAACAGAAATAAAACTTTTAATTTATACTGATATTAACCTTAAATTAAACCCAACTTAACCAAAAACATGACAACCGGCAACAGAAAACGTAACGTGTTAGAATGTGTTTCACTGGAGTTGATAATATTTTTACCTCCAGTGGAAGCAATCCTGAGGGGCGAAGCAGCCGAACCCTCCTGAGCCTTTTTAACACAGTAAAATTTGGAATACAGTAGAAACAGCTTCTAATTAGAGAACAGAGTTAATATCGTACAGGTGGCAAACGTCGCTCTGCTTTATTGGATGAATATGTTAAGTATTTGCCGTATTATTTCCCATGACTTTGGGGTGTGTATAATTATAAACAATAATCTTTTTTAATCTCGGTATCACTGTACAGTGTACTTGTATAAAGATATGGCATGTATTTTAAATTTTTATAAGGGATTATATATAAATATGTGAATGTATGTGTGTATATATTCCCCCTAGGTAAACGCATGTGCTCTGTAAAGAAAAGCTGTATGTTGGGAAAGACTTGAACTGACTGGGAAACTGCATCTTCGTGCCTTTTTAATGGATGTAATCGGGACAATCTCCTCACGCTCGTGTTCAACCAAACACACAATAAACTCACATGTTGAGGAAACAGTTTGTCGTTTCTCATTTTTTCAGTAACTATGGTCCTGTAAAGTATAGACTGGGTGTAAAACAGTCTTTCGGGAAAACATCCTGAGATATGAAAAAGGGAAATGTATTTTATTGTGTTTTAGAAAGTAATAAAGCACTGTTTCGATCTGTTACTCAATATTGGCATTGGACTGATAGTAAAGTCAGAGTATCAGTCTGATACTCCATATCGGAATCGGTCTCATAGTATCAAAGTATTAGTATTGGCCTAATACTCAGTATTGGTATCAGTATATACTCTGTATCAGTATCAGTGTGGTACTCAGTATAGGTAATGGTCTGCTACTCAGTATTGGGAATGGTCTGATACGCAGTATTGGTTTTAGATCAGTTTCGGTATAGGTCCAAGCCTAAGTACTGTAATGAGTCCAGTAATCAATATGGGTATCAGTTCTGTTCTCAATATTGGTCTGATACTTGGGATCAATATCGATCTGGGCCCGATTTCTCGATAACGAATACTCTTAGCTCGCTAAGAAGATTTTCTAAGATATATCTTACCTAAGTTGTTTGCATTTCCAAGTGTGTTTCTTGAACCATCCCTTAGGAAGCTTCTTAAGTCGCTGCCCCTTACGTGCGACGTTACAGGAGACAATGATTGCTCGGGAATCGAAAATTCTATGCAAATTGGCCCTGCAATCAGAAGATGGGAGCTCGAATCCCGCCTGCAGTTCTGCAGTTTTGTAATTACATACAAAGTTAGTCTGGAGTAATTTTACTTGCAAAGCTATGTATATTTGGTTTTTGAGAAACAAAACTGGTCGTAAAATCTACTTGGGTATTGTTGACTTAATAATTCATAGTAGTAAGTGAACTTTACTTGAGGAATTCCTTAATATTACGATGAATTTCTGTGTGGAAATTGTTACCAAGCTTTTTTTAAGTAAATGTCAGCCAGACCTAGTGGCGGACAGAGAGAGAGAGAGAGAGAGAGAGGGGTGCGCGTGTTGTGAGTGTGTTCGGAGGAGGGGGGCGTGCGTGTTGCGCGTGTGTGTCAGCACGCGTTTGCAGTGCTTTAAGTAGGGGGGATATGCCACCCCGGCCCCCGTGTAGAACCACCTATGCCTGAAGCACCCTCCTCTCCTGGCAGCAGCACGCGTCCTTGCCAGCCCGACCTCGCTACAGCACAACACACATGCCATTGTAGCGAGGAACTGGTAAAATTCTAAAGTGTGTCTGGACTATATTCCATAATTGATACAACATTAATAACATGCCATTATTTGACTTGCATACACTGCTGATTTCTAAAGCCTGCTGCTCAGTGGGGTCACTAGCGTCTTGAGCTGAAACTACGCTGAGAGACAGCTAAAGAGTGGTCCGTACCAACTTGACGAATGTGGGACATACATAAGATATACTTAGTGTACGAATGCTTCGAGAACCATCCCATAAAGTTAAGAGAGAGGTTAAGGTGAAATTAAGACCTTCTTAGAGATAAGAAGCTTTTTTTACTATTGGTATCATATGAAACTCAGAATCAAAATTAGTCTGATACTCCGTATTGGTATCAGTATGGTAGTATTGTGACCAATCTGATGCTTGGTAATAATATAGGTCTGATACTCAGTACTATATTCAAGCCAGTACTCAGTACAGGTATCACCTGATATTATTGGTTTTGGTCTGATATTTGGGATAAATGTCGTTCTCATTTGAGCCAAAATCACAAATGTCAGAAAAATTGTTAATGATGCTGATAACACTGAACTAAACTCTGATACATAAAGAGACTCACAGACAAGGAGCACTAGGACGACTGGGCGTGGCCCACACATAAACAACCAGCAAGGAAATGAGGGGACGTGACCCAAACAAAAATTAGCCAATCCGAGGGTGTTATTTAATTATCCTTGCTGCGGATTGGCTGCTGCCCTGTGACGCGGCAGTCCAGAATTTCCCCCGTGGAGTGTCTGGAGTGTTCTCCTGTGTTTAGTTCTGTTCTTCTTAAAGCCTATATTTTTATTGCTGTAAATTAAATGAGTTTATTATTTTATTTACCTGCTTATACGAAAGAAACCGCACTGCATGAGTTACTGTCCAGTCTATACAGGGGTAACATCGGGGTTTACTATCTAGCACTGCGGGAGTTCAGTGTAAACTTTAAAATACGGTTACAGGTTTACCTTTACACTTTCTTTAAGAATAATTTTGAGGGTATATTTAGGGTTCACACTATAAAAATAGACATTTATTGCATTTTTTCACTACACTCGGATGCTCTTGGAATGTAAACCCTGCGAAAAGTAGGGTGTTACTGTACAATCAAAAGGTCTGGTGTGAAAAACATCACATAATGACACACTTCTGCAATTTTTTTTTTTTTTTCTAATTTTACTTTTTTGTTCCAGTTACTTTTTCATTTCATATTCAGAACCAGTATCACCTTCACACCTGTAAATGAACATAATTTCATGAGATGGAGTTCAGTTATGAAGGTTCCTGCACAGGGTTCTAATTTTCTCAGGGTTCTGATTTTAAGCAGGTTCTGAATTCTGTGGGGATCTTGGTACACATGTTGTTGTTTCAGTATTTTTATTAAATGTTTCTAAAGTTGTTCCTCCAGAGGCTTCAAAAGGAAAGTGCATAAAGTCTGTGGTTGGAAAGAGCAGCGATGTTCTCCGGTGGTAGAGGCTGGATACACATGGCTGGTCTCGGATATCCTGGGAGCTGGAGCTAGCTTTGGAGGTTTTACAGGAGTAAATGTGGGCCGAAAATGTTCAGAAAAATCATATGTGATGTAGTCAGTAGGATACTTGCCTCTGGACCAGGATGTCATGGGTTTGAATCCTACCTCCAGCAGCACTGGGTTCCTGAGCAAGACCCTTCACCCCGAGACTGCCCCCTGTAGGGAATGGAAGTCACTCTGGATAAAAGTGTCTGATAAATGCTGTAAATGTGTCTTATGGTTTACAGAAACACAATTTAACTTTCCTCTTCGGGTTTTAGTTTTTATACCTCACTGTAACTGTACTTTCACTTCACTTTCACTCAGTGGTGGCGGAAGCATTTTTTATGTGAGGGGGACATTTGGGGGTGGAGTTTGGGCGTGGGGCGGGGTTGTTGGAGCAAAGTCTGGTCCTTTTAGGGTGTAGGGGTGTATGGAAACCCCTGTTGAATCTTGAATCTTTGGTGAAAAAATTAACTCCACTTAATGAATAGCAATCCGTTTTCCCACAAGCAAGTGAAGAGAATGGTCAGTGCAGAGACAGGCTGCTGGGATTTCCAGTGGTGTGTGATTGGTTTAGTGGAGTGGATACTTCCACCAAAGATTCAAGATTCAACAGCGCTAGGGGGACTCATTATTTATGTTAAATGTTATGGAAGGGTAAACCAATAATTAAGAAATATAAGGGGGACATGCCCCCATCTAATTTAAAGCCGACGCTGCCCATGCTTTCACTTCACTTGGAATAGGGAATTAGAGGTTTACCCTGAAGTTTGTTGTCTTACAGGCTTCGGTTCCAAATGAGCCCCTGCTCTCCCCAACGGATTACCGAACCAAGGCCCCGTTCTCTGAGAAGGAGATGTTCCACATCCTACCCAAGCTGCAGGCCAAGCGTGCCGACTTCCTGACGGTAATGCTGACCGGGAGCCTGCACCAACGCCGTGCCTTTATGGACACACCCCCTGAGACCCAGGCCGAGGGACCCAGGGACGATGACGTGACCAAAAGCGAATCTGACAGTGGGGAGAGCGAGAAGAGCACAGAGCGAAGCCAGGACGGAGCTCCCTCTACCTTACTGGCCGACGACCCTCAGAAGGGACCCAAGGAACCTGCCTCAGTGGCAGAAGTCGATCCTGACCAAGAGGACATCTCCAAAACTCTCATTCTCTTCTCTCCGGGAGATATGAGAAAGTCCCCCAATTCTGGTGAGGCGGTGGAAACATACCAGGCAGCCGCTACCTCAGAAGCTCCGCAGACTGAGAGAGCTATTGTGGACGGTGAACTTCTGGAGAGTAACCATCCAATACAGGAACCAGATGGCCAGTCCAAGACAGGAGATCAGGCGGTGTCCAGTTCATTCAAGCAGAAACTGAACCCACCGGTTACAAATCCCTCTGCTGCATCTCCGCCTTTCACCAAAGTGGAGCGCACCTTTATCCACATCGCCGAGACCTCACATCTCAATATCATGTCTTCCAACAGTCTGGTTCAGGAGTGTGTCCCTGAAGTACCAGCGGTCACAGAGAACCCTCTGTGTGATGGCGAAGCTGAGACCAGTAAAAACAGTGTGGTCACCCCTTCAGAACCAGAGGGACTGGTAGGTGTCCAATCAGAAATCTCCTCTCAGACTCCTTCGGAGGAACCTCAAGTCTTGACCGTACTTGACAGGACTCTACCTGGCCAGATTTGCAGGGAGGACATACTTGCCCCTCCTGTTTCCTTGGAGAAACAGGCACCCATTTATAAAGACCAATCAAGCAAAGGGAGCCAAGAGGTTTTACCAGAACAGCCCAAGAAAGATTTCCAGCTGGGGATGTCAGAAGACGACCCAGCGAAGAATACTGTGAAGCATTCTATTTCACCTCGGCCGAGAGTCAGAAGCCGCATTCCGGTCTTGGTACCGGAGGAGGATACGGGTCCGGACCTGGGACTGTCCTCCCGGGAGCAGATCTATAAAAAGGCAAGGCAGCAGGATCTGGCCAGACTGGTGGTTGAGAGGCAGAGACGGGATCGCTGCCTGAAGCTAAACTCAAGGACATCCTCGTCACTGTCTTCCGGGGACGAGCCCAGAAGAGCCTCGGAGTCTCTGTCCACCGCCGGCTCAGAGGAGGACTCTCACCCATCAGACGACTCCCTCAACAAAGTCAAGAAGGAAGCAGAGGGGTCGGGGCAGGACGGGTGGCGGAGCAGGATCCCTCGACCCGTCACCCCCATCAAGAGGCTCTCACTGAAAGCACTAGCAGCACCCTCTCCACTTGCCCTGCCAGGAACCAGCACCAGGAAAACCACGCAGACTAGCAACGGGTGAGTTCCGCTTCCTTAACTCCACAGCATTTCCCAGTTTTTTCCATGTTGGCATGTTTGTCTTTATTGCAGTAACTCCAGTCACCATGATTTATATTTTTATATTCATATTTATTTGGGTTATATTTTATAACTGGTTTGTAACTTCAGAATCATAATTGGGCCACGAGAAGCACAACCCCTCAAACCTTTTAAATATTTTCAACCACTGCACATTTTATTTTACTTATATTTAAGTACAATGCACAATGAACAGTCCACACACTCAGGACAGGCTAAACCTCACCCTTACTTTATGTTTATACTTCGTATTAGACTGTTCTGTTTGTGTCACGAGGTCAGTTGCACTGTGAAAACTGAGCTGCTCCTTTTCGTCTCTCTATGTTCAGAACATGGTTGAGATTCACTTTTGGGGGTTTTCCACTGACTAATACGGACTTGGTCCGGTTCAGCTCCATTCTAATCAGTTCAGTTTGGTTTCGGACCACCAGTTTACCACCACAGATTGCTATAGCAACCACCAATCACTAACCTCCAATATGTATGTGTCGTCATATAATACAGGTTCAGCACAATCGGAACCTCGGCCAAGGTGGAGCCAAGAATGTTTCCGGGTACCAGGTACCAGATTATAGTAATGGAACAGCAAAAAAGCGAGTAGACTTTGAGAGCTTTGACTCTGCAGGTGGTGTAATTCTGGACAGGGCCCAGAGTTGGACTCTCTTTTTTATTTTCCTGTTCTCCTTCTGTTTCAGGCCGAGAGTGCTGCAGTCGGGGACGGGTGGAGGCAGCGGTCCCCACTCCAGGTCCAAATCCAGCCTGTCCCACAGCACCCAGGCGGGAGGGAGTCCCCGCATGCCGCTGCGCTGCATCTTCACCGCGTCCCGCCGCAGCCTGAGCGCTGCCCAGTGCACGTTCAGCACCGCCCGGACCGCCAGCCCGTCCCCCCAGCGTCTCTCTCTCCGGACCACCGTGGCAGAACCTCGGAGAACGCTACTGGCCGTCTGCGCCGCTCCGCCACGTTCCACCCGGCACCAGACTCCCACCGCCCCACCGACAGGCTCTGCCCCGCAGAGCCGGAACCGAACCAAAGCCTCCTCCGCCACCAAAACCACTACAAATGTCAAGAAAAGCACAAGTCACGTCGCAGCTGCCACCAGATAATATCCTGAGACACTGGCTACTCTGATTGGTTTGCTTTGGCCTCAAAGGTGTTGCCTCAAAAAAAAGAAATGCAATCCTCCCATTAATCTGTTATCGAGCTTCCATGTTTCCGAAAGACTCGCCAAACCTTTTACATGTTGACCAAAATGTTTTACATTTTGCACAAAACAGTATCGTATCTTTCCTTGCAGGCCAGACTTCCTCCCTGAGCTTCCAGTCACTCCCCTCACATTCATGGTGCTACTCGCTGGGCCTTCTGTGTCATTTGTTTTGGTTTTGAGAATTTGACCCTTATCCAGTTTCAACCAGAACACATTCAGTCAGAAACCAGTATATATGGTGATTCACCACCTGGCCCCGAATCCACAGGGGTTCTGTTCAGTTTGGCCCAATTAGCCAAAACATCCGGGCTATGGCTACAAGGCTAATGTCACTAATCAAAGTTTATATCAGGCTTCAAGATGACTGTTATTGTTCTTTGGTCCACGGTTCTACATAAGCTTGTGTAAAATGGTGTCAGAAACCACATAAATGAGTATGTTAGTATCTTGTCTAAACTGTAAAAGCTTCACCTACACAAATGCATGGATCCTCTAATACAATGGTCCCCACTGTTACTTCCGCGGACCGGTCAACGCTTCACAATTTTACCGTGGACCGGGGGGTGGGGCCCCAACCTTTATTTATCGTCACAAACCAGTTTAATATCAGAAACTATCTGGTCATTTTCCAAAATAAAACAAATCGTTTACATTCTGATAGTAAATAAAACTGAAATAATGTAAGGAAACACATGACAGCCCGGTACCAATCCGCAGCCCGGGGGTTGGGGACCACTGCTCTAATTTAATAAAAGTCAACACCCTCTTACAGGTTAGACACATTCTGCTTGGCCATCACTATGAATCCAGATGCCCTAACTTTACCCCTTAAAATGACCTTAATTTTGACATTAGGTTCCCAAATAGTACACAGATTAAGGCGATTAAGGGGTAAAACAACTTACTTTTTAAAATTTGCCCATTAAATAATAGAAGCTCCTGAATGAAAACCTTAAATTTCAGTTTCAGAGGTTTCACACTAATGCCTTAAATCTAATGTTTAGGTAAAATCAAGGTTGGTTTCACACATTAACAGCCACTTAATTAAATTGAAGGGATTTGGTGTAAATTAAGGGAGAGTTCAGCACATTTGAAGAACTTTGTGTTTCGTAGTGAATCCAACTTTTGCTACACTCTGAAATGTGGCTGTGGTTCAGACGCCTTTTCATGTAAATCAAGCCAGCTGAGTTAAACTCCCGACTCTGTGGTGAGTGTGTGGGATTATGTTAGCTTTAAGCACCAAGCTAGTTAGCTACATTAGCCTTGCAGCTCCAATGCTAAACCTAAAAACTCTTTACACTCCAAACCCATCTGGACTGGTCCACTGAGTTCAGGTCGGAGTGTGTGAATAAAGACCATCACTTTAATTCCAGTTCCCTGGTTTACATTCTCTGGAGGTTCTGTGGTCACCAGGGCGACTCGGTTCTCGTGTGTGGAACCGGAGTGCCGTGACTCCTCTGTTTATGCGCATGCCTTTGTGTTCTCACTCAGTTTGGGTGTTTCTTTCTGTACAGCTCGTTTGTATGATGGATTTCTCTGTATAGATTTAGTTTATTTTTATCAGGCCAAAGAAAAGTATTTGGCTGGGATTGCATTAAGTAAATATATTTATGGCCTCAAAATTCTGAATTCTTTATTAATGCAAGAAAAAGGTACTTAATAATGCCGAATGGGAGAAAACAGGAAATAAATATATGGTGTGTATGTGGTGTTTAGGGTGTATGGTGAGTGTGTATGTGGTGTTTAGTGTGTATGGTGAGTGTGTATGGTGAGTGTGTATGTGGTGTTTAGTGGGTATGTTGAGTGTTTATGTGGTGTGTATGTGGTGTTTAGTGTGATTGGTGAGTGTGTATGTGTTCTTTAGTGTGATTGGTGAGTGTGTATGTGGTGTTTAGTGTGTATGGTGAGCTGTGTTGGGCAAGTACCTTTAAAAAAGTAATTAGTTATAGTTACTAGTTACTTCTCACATATAGTAACTGCGTTAGTAACTGAGTTACATCATTATAAAAGTAACTAATTACCAAGCAAAGTAATTTTTGCGTTACTTAAAAAATAAAAAAAATTTAATATAAAATAAATATAAAGCATTGTACACTAATCACCGACTCAGAGAGACACTTTTCTCCTGGGCATAAGCTGCACGTCACATAAACATTTTTGCCTTTGATTACTCGTTACTGAAAAAAGTATCGCCGTTAGTAACAGCGTTTATTTATAGCGCCGTTATTCCCATCACTGATGGTGAGTGTGTATGTGGTGTTTAGTGTTTATGGTGAGTGTGTGTATGGTGTTTAATGCGTGTGATGAGTGTGTATGTGGTATTTAGTGTGAATCTCCTCTCTCTCTCTCTCTCTCTCTCTCTCTCTCTTCGCCTCTCTCTCTCTCTTTTCTTTATCTCTCTATCTCTATCTCTCTCTGTCTCGCTCTATTTGTCTCTCTCTCACTGTATCTCTTTCCCTCCCTTTTCTCTCTCTCTCTCTCTTTCCCTTTTCTCTCTCTCTCTCTCTGTCTGTCTGTCGCTCTCTCTGTCTGTCTGTCGCTCTCTCTCTCTCTCTCTCTCTCTCTCTCTCTCTCTGTAACACAGAGGGGGTTTGTGTTTTTGTGTTATGAATGTCAGCCTTCATCACCACTCTCACCATCCTCCTCCTCACTGTACACACACTGAGGGAGAGAGAGATATAAAAGAGATAGAGAAGAAGACAGAGAGAGAGGGGGGGGAAAGAGAGAGAGAGAAAGAGAGAGAGAGAGGAGATAGAGATGTAGACAGAGAGAGGGGGGAAGAGAGCGAGAGAGAAAGAGAGAGAGAGAGGGGAGGAGAAAAG
>JBBMFX010079025.1:0-10302 GCA_037832545.1 Rhabdalestes septentrionalis
ACACACACACACACACACACACACACACACACACACACACACACACACACACTCTCTCTCTCTCTCTCTCTCTTTCTCACACACACACACACACACACCAGAGAGACCACCACAAATACAGACAGACAGATTTGTGGAAGACACACACTGAGATAAAGACACATAAAAATACTTATAGAAACACAAACTGATACACATGCAGTAAACACTCACACAAAGAGAAACACACATACACATACATGTACACAAATATGTGTATACACACACACACACACACAAAACAGAGAGAGAACCAGAAACACAGACAGAGACATGCACACCATTGAGATAGATACTCGCGCTGGCAGACATATGCCTAGACGCATACCAATACAATGATACACTTGTACACACTGACATACACTCATGTTCCCTCACTCAGCTGGCACAAACACAAACACTGGTCCACACACCACAAACTGACAGACAGACTGTGACACACACAGATATCTAGACAGACTGGCACACACAGACAAGCTGAAACAGACACATATCCCTGTAGCATTGTTTTGAAGAAGTGAAAGCCCAGTACGTTTCCTGCAGCGCTGCCTCAGTTTCCTGCCTTTCTCCCCTTTCTCTCTTCCCATGGGAGCAGCAGCTTCCAGCACGGAGCTCTCTCACCATAGCTATCTCTAAGGAAAACCTCCATTATCACATATCACAGCCTGGCCGGCACCAGGGGACCACTCACTGCCCATCTGAGAGCTACTAAATACTCTCGTACAAATTCAGCCTGAGGGACAGCCTTTAAAGGTCTGCTTTTAGGAGTGGCCTGATGGATAAAACAAGGGGACCATAATCTATCATTCAAATCAGCGTTTTAGAATATATATATAAAATCCATCATGGTGATCACTTCTTGTTACTTAACTTCACTTGATTTTGCTTTGCTGTATGTCATTTCAATATTAATATTTAAATGGAATTACCTAATTATATGTTTATTTACAAAGGTAAGACGAGGGAAAGACAGACAGAGAAAACTGGAGAGAGAGAGAGACACACACACAGAGACAAAGAGAGAGAGAGAGACAAAGAGAGAGACAGAGCGAGGGACATAAGTAAGAAAAAAATAGAGAGTGATGGAGGGAAACAGAAAGAACACAGAGAAAAATAAGAGAAACCAAAAGACAGAGAGAGAGAGAAGTAAAGAGACAGAGTAGACCAAAAACTGGAGAGAACAAGAAAAACAGGACACATAGAGAGAGAGAGGGAGGGAGTGAGAGTTGGATGGGGAGAGAGAGAGTTTATGTTGAATATTGAGCTATAATCTGGCATCGCTCTGAAGTAAAGATTGCAGGACAGTCAGAGCTGTTCTATCACAAGCTGTCCAGAGAATTAATGTCGCAGATACACAAACACAATCAAGACAAGCAGCTAACACCTCCTACACCATATGGACTTCTCCTTCTGTTCTCCTCACTTTCTCTGCTCTAAAGATACTTGTTGAATTTATGGGCCGATAATGAAAAGCCACAAGTAAGACTTTGCTGGAGCTGAGCAATATGGTGACGATTATCATTAATGTGATAAATTATATCCCAGTATCTGAATATACACTGATCAGCCACAACATAAAACCACCTTGTTACAGTCAGTTCCTGAATTTGATGTGTTGGAAGCCAAAAAAATATCCAAGCTTAAAGATCAGAGCAGTTTTAACAAGGGCCAAATCGTAATTTAAGGACAACTGGATCAGAGGATCTCGGCAGGTCTTGTGAGTTGTTCATGGTATGGAGGGCTCATTAAATACCAAAAGAGATCCAAGGATGAACCGGCTCACTGTTAAATGTACAAACTCCATATGTTCCAAAACAGATTTTTGAATTCTCATCCCCAGTATCACTGTTGCTTTCATGCTGAAACACAGGGAGGAGTGATAATGACTCAGAAAATGTTAGTTAATTTCCCATGAGAGTTATAATCCTAGAGATCCCTTAGGGAGTTAAAAGACAGCCATCCACACTAATGTGACTGATTCATCATCAGTTTTAGCTGAAGCCAGTGTGTGAAGGTGTGGGCGATGAGCATCTTTCATTATTCTCCAACCACTATCATCACTTGAAGCAGTGTAGTGACTCCTCATACTGCCTTCCTCACTGCTATTAATCTGGAGTTACACAAAAACTACAAGCCTGAAGTTTAGGCTCACCCTTAAATAAATGATATGCTGCTTATATATTACAAGAAAATATTTGAAATATTTAAATGTAATTGACTGGCTCTCTAGATTACATAGTCTGTGACACAAACTACAGAAAAAAATAAGAGACCACTGCAAAAAAAAAATTCTTTTATAGGTGCAAGAATTTAACTGAACAGCTTTGCCTTTGTTTTTAAGAGCTGCTGAAAATATTTCTCCTAATTTCTAAAAACTGAAAATATTATTCTTTAAAGCATAATTTTAAAGGAAATGACAAAACATTAAAATAAGGGAAATGATGCTGCGTTTACAGAACTTCAATAATTTGAAGAAAACAAATCTTTCGTTCACTCTTAAACTTAATGGCAATAATTAACTTTATGGAACTTCTAGTAGTGTTTTACAATCCAACTGGTCTCAATGCGAGAGGCGAGTGTTGATAAGAGCAGTGTTTATATATTTGTCCTCATTAAATAAAATGATTCAGGTGACCACTAATCAGTACCTCTGTGCTTGTGTAGGAATTTACCAGACACTGGCATGGAATGGATGTCATACCCAGAGATGATCATTTTAAAATAATATGCAGTGCTCTCTTATTTTTTTCCAGAGCTGTATCTTGCCATAACGGCTTAAACAACTGGTTTTGATGAGCACATATAAGATCTGTCTTTAGTACAAAGTAAAGTACAAACAAATATCGACAAGTATTCAACGTCACACAGTTCCTTCTGGTTAATTGGACAAAATGTAATGAGTACTTCTTCATTTGTAGTGAATCTGTACTTCTGTGATAAAGGCGAGGGGTGGTTATTTTGATGAAACTTGTCAGTCAGTTACACCAAACCAGTCAGTTACATTTGTTACAAAAATTTCTAATGTTTTCTAATAACATTTTTTTTTATTATAAAGTAGCGCATCATTTATAAAAAATATAAATAAAGGTGGGCCAAATGATAAATCAAAATGATTTATAAGGTCGGGACATAAAAATGATATTGGTTTACTTCTATATTTTATGCGTTAAACATGCCTTGACTCTACAGAGCTCTAATTATACACTGGGCAGCCTGGAACTCGTGATAAAGTCAGAATCAGAAACCTTTATTGATACCAAAGAAAACTGCTTATCCAACTGTATAACTGAACTACAGAGACTATTTAAACAGACAGCATGCAGTCAGTGGGCATCCTGGGTCACTGAAGGAGGAGAATGAAGGCTTTCAGCTACATTTACTAGATGTTTGTGGTGAAGAACTGGACGTATTACTGGCTGTGAGTGGGTGGACCCAACTTTTGAGCAACCAGGGCAAACAGCCAACTGGCGATTTCAACACACATGAAACAACAGATATTGAAGTATCGGACTATAGACAGATCAGGAAACTAGTTTACACAGCTGCACACGGGAAAGGGGGGAGGAGAAGCAAGAACTGGACAGAAACACTAATGGGAGAATGCAGTGCAAGGGAAATGGAGCTAATAAGAAGAGAGAGGTGAAATAAAAATCTAAAATACTCTAGGAACTCTACAGGGCAAGAAGAGGGATAGAGAGAGAAAATGGATATGAGAGAGAAAAACAGAGAGGCAGAGAAACAAACACACACACAGAAGCAGAGTAAGAGAGACAGAGAAAGAGAAACAGAGAAAGACAGCATAAGAATTGGAGAGCAAGAGGGGAAAAAAAAGAACAGAGGGAATGAGAATGTGTGAGAAAATACAGGCAAAAAATGAGAAACTGAAAAAGAAGAAGAGTGAGAGAGACAGAGTGAAAGAGAGAGAAATAATGTTGAATACTAAGGTATAATCTGGCATCGCTCTGAAATGAAAATTTCAGGACAGTCAGTGCTGTTCTATCACAAGCTGCCCAGAGAACTAATGTCGCAGATTCACAACCACAATCAAGACAAGCAGCTAACACCTCCTACACCATATGGACTTCTCCTTCTGTTCTCCTCACTTTCTCTGCTCTAAAGATACACGTGAATTTATGGGCCAATGATTATAAGGGCCACAAGAAAAACTTTATAACAGAACTAGGCAATATGGTAATAACAATAATTTTCATGACAAATTACATTTCAATATGTCAATATACTGTATTCTTCTGACTTTTCTTAACTGCGTCTTTCATTCCAAACTAGTTACTTGTTTAGTGTAGGTTATGAAAGGCTGAAATTCTTTTGTACTGTATTTTAATAGTGTTTAAAATTGTGACAAAAATGATTCTTTGTCCTTCTACAACAATAGCAGACAATAACTGTGGAAATTTCTTTCAGTATTGTTATTTTGTTTTCTTGCCCACCACTACTCACACCGTGATCCATTCATTAAGTGAGTAAACGAAACTCTAAATTGGTTAAGTTTATATAGCTATAAGAAATCTAAACCATATATGCCAGTTATTGTTAATTCCATTTCCATTTCCCTGGTGCAGCTATAGCAGCTTAATGTGAACAACACAATGTTAAGAGTCGCATGCAATGACTTTTATCGGTGCATCAATTCCTGCTTGGCTGGGGAACTGAACTTTCTATTCCCCGCGTATGAATTTCTAAGTTAAAATGTCCAGCAGTAGACAGTGTTTTTCTGTGTGGTGAAAGCACAGATTTCACTCCACATTCTTGACTGGATTTCAATTTTGAACTGATAATAGCAATTATATTTTCCAATTTAATTGCAATATTTTCCCATTTAACATCTGCTGAAAATCCAGCACACTCCATTCACTTCTACGGGGTCTTCTTTGCTGGTTTTCTCTCCTTCATTTGGTCCCTGCTCCTCAGTCTCTGTCTTGACTTCTCCCTTCACTGGATTGCCCTCACCCCTCTTGTCCTCCATTTATAAGCATCTCGTCATATCCTGAGCTTCATCATCACCATTAGGACCGGTCAATCTCTGTTTGACCCTGCATTGCCCCTCCCTCTCCTCATACTGGTTTTTCTCACTGTTCACCATACCCCACTACCCCCAACTCCCACCTCCAGCCCACCCCCACGCTGCTTCGTCTGTGAGGTAATGTCCCTAGGCGTCCGCTGAATGACCTCAGCAGCTCATGAATGCCGGGTGTGGTTCACTGAGCTGGAGTTGGAGAAGAATGAAAGACAGGAGAGGGAATGTGTGGAGCGATTGAGAAAGAAAGGATACTTCCATCTTCCTTCCAGCTACCCATGCTGGAGGACCCGCCCTGTATTAGTTATTTCAATAACTCCGTATTTATTTAATCGGTGGCCATGGACAGGTAATCTGGTGTGAGGCAAGTAAATCCAGGACTTAACCCTTTAAAGTCCCAGGCTTAATACATCCTAATCTCATTATTCAGTAACTACAAGCACTACAATTCAAACTGTCTGAGTTATTCTTAAGTTATAAAAGTATATAATGGACATCCCAGGTCCTTTATGAGCTCAGACTGTTGCCATTCAAAGCAACAGAAGCAGTTTCAGGACCAGTGCTGTCGGGCACAGTTCTGATGTTTGAGTTTCATTATGATGGAAAAAACACTCCTCTCTATGATTAGGATCTAAAGAGAAATGTTTTGTGATTTTGTGATTTACAGAATGAAAACACACCACTCCCAGTCTCTTGATGTTCTCCTGGCTTGCACACAAACACACACACATACACACACACACACACACACACACAAACACTGCTTTCCAGCATTTCCAGTGTTTGTAAGAGGATCAGAATGGGAGAGTAAAGCCCCATGAAACTTTATGTTCCCCCTCAAAGAGCAACGCCCTGCCTATCACACACAGCTGCCTTTTTTCTTCCTCCTTCTTTTCCAAGTCTGTGGTCACAACTGAAAAAAAGACTCCGCAGGGGCTAATTTCCTGCAGTGCGGCTATAGGTCTGAAGAGTAAAAGAATACTCCAGCATTTTTTCATCTACGCTTTCAGCAGCATATATCAGTTAACATGGATAATATTTCACTGTCTTGCCTGAATTATGCCGTGTTGCCTGAATGATATAATGATAATAATAATAATAATAATAATAATAATAATTATTATTATTATTATTATTATTATTATTTTAAAAAACCAAAGAATCAGCACATGCCCACTTGCCTTCAACGAAGCGTTTCAAGTCAATGGGATTTCTGTTGGTTTCTAAGTACAAGGAAATCATTTGAGGGTTATCATCCATACGCTATAGATGTGGCAGATATGGGTTAGGATGAAAAAAAACAGGAGTAGTCCTTAAAAGTAATGCAGTGTAATCATGGTCATGAGAAATGGTGTATACACTCTCATTTAGAAACTAATGTGTAGCCTGAATCGCATTTCAACTGGAGCAGAAAGGGTCATTCTACAAGTGTTTTGTCTCACACAACTAACAACGAACACTGCAAAACCACAGAATTGAAATTAACCAGCTGAATGTGAACCAAGTCTCTCTAGCCTCTCATTCAGCCAGCGTCAAGCTGCCAGTCACAGTACACTATCAGATCCAGCTAATGACATCACACACAACATGCAGTACATATGGTCCACTGCTCACTTACACCGACCGCCTGATACAATGAACTGCAACATGCTTCTGTATGGGCATGTTTGTTAAACAATCTCCACAGTAGCTGTGTGAGATTTGAGTCTAATTTTACGTCCTCTGGGCACCGGCTATCTCTCTAGATAGATTTGGCTCAGGAAGGCTGATGGTAATCATTTGAATGCAGTGGATGGAGAGAAAGGGCAGACTTTGTTTGTGGATGGGTGTCAGTGAAAAACGGAAAAGGCTTGTAAAACACACACACCCGTGCGCACACACACACACACACATCCCCACACCCATGTCACCCCCCACCTTTCCTCTTTCTCTGAACACAGACACACATTTTCCCCACCTTTCCTCATCACTGGAAAACAAGCTAAAAAATAGAGTGCCGTTGCCATGGTTATTCCAGTCATCCCCCCAGCTTACTGATGATGATTAACTGAGCTGTGCTCCTTCAGTAATATTCAGACTGGAGTCACAAATATGGACAATGGGTTAAACACATCCTAACTTCACAAACTTTTCAAGCAATTTCTGTGATTACTGACAGTTTAATCTAGTATAAATTCATGTCTGTCAGTTTTTCAAGTGTGAAAGAGATTATTTCAAACCTTCGGTTTATTTGGGACTCCTCCTTAAGGCTTTCCAATGTAACAACAAAACCCTCTAATACATATACACATACAGCGTGAACTTCTTTTCATTACGTCTGGCTTGTAAAGCTTAAATCTACATCCACTATCTTATTTAAATAGGAGTTGTATATTGTAATTTGGGTTAATTAAACATATACTAATGAGTTATTTTGTTAATACCTTCTACCTCATGTCTACACTCGGCTGCACATTCTATACATTACATAGGTGTCCCTTTTAGACAAAAAAGGGAAAGAGTAAGAGATTTTATACAATTACAGGCTGAAATTAATGTGACTGTCTGCATTTGCTCCCTTTTACTGATTCCACGGTCAGGACCATCACAGGCTCGTCAGTGAGCAGAAAGTGTTTGAGTGCTGGGTGATTCTCAGTATAGCAGTGACGCTGAAATTGTAGTGGCATGAGGGTATATCACACACTGCAGTGATGCTTGAGCTTTTAAAGTCCACTAACCTTCCGTCCTATTTGACACATGTAACCTGTTTCCCCCCCTTGTAAATATAAATTATTTATGATGGCTTACGATGTGTTAGCTAGGTGCTTATAAACTCCGACAATTCTGCTGTGTGAGATCCACACACACACACGCATACACAAACTGCATGTCACTACTGTGTCAGTGTCACTGCTTTGCTAAGAATTATCTATTACCCAAATAACATCTGTTCACCAGTGGTCTGTGGCGGTCCTAACACATGAACGAGGGTTTGACACCAAGGAGAAACCTTTAATACTTAGTCCATGCTTGGTCCAGATCCCAAACCTAAAGGGGTTTTGCCAGTCATGTCTTTACGGTGTGCCTTCAAAAAGTGAAGGACAGAGGTGCGAGGAGAGGTGGACGCAAGCTTCATTTCCTTCCTTCTGCCCTCCTGCATTGAGGGAAGGAAGTAGGTGCTCTGGCATATTTTACTGGAGGCTTCCTGAAATAAGTATGATCTGAGAGGAAAGGAAGCGAAGGCAACATTAAGGGGATGAACACTTCCTTTGCAGCTGAGAGGACCTCTGAAATCATTTCCTGCCAAATTCCCCTCCCTGCTCAGGTCTAGACGAGAGAAAGAGGGAATTTCACACTATTTTCCAAATATATCACCATTTTCCAATATGCGACAATATTTAATCTAGCATGTTTCCTGAGTAGTTCACTGTTAAGGCATGTCGCTTCTACACTGCTAAACTCTGAAGAACTTTGAGGTAAAAGACACCACATACTGTAGATATTTGTTACAGTTGCTACAATATGCATATTTATTTTGTGGCAGTAGGTTCAGTTTTGCTTTTCACTGTTATAAATGCTCTATTTTTGCAAATATTGAAATATCTGAGGATACACATAACTTGCATTATACAGGTGGGTGGCCTAGTGGTTAGGGCCTCTACCCTGCGATTGGGAAGCCCTGGGTTCGATTCCCTAGACTGCTAAGCACCAATGAGATACCCTGAGTAAGGTATCGTCCCCACTCACTTGTCCCCGGGCACTGAGTTCCTGGCTGCCCTCTGCTTCACTTGGTGAATGGCATAAATGCCAGAAAGAAATTTGTGCTGTTTAAACTGTGTGCTGTGGTGTGTTCATGTATGACGGAATGGTCACTTTCAATTTCATACATGACTTTCTCTTCTTCTTCGCATTCTGTGTCCTTGTGTAGTCCTGTGGTGTTCTGTTTTGTTGCACAATGGTCCTGGACTTCTGGAAGTACACTGTTTCATTGTACTGTGTATCTTATGTATGACTGAAATGGCAATAAACGTACTTGATTTGACAGTTAACTTGTAAGGTCTTGGACTCCTTTACCAATGTAAACAAAATGATGCAGCAGCAGGGAATACTGCATTATAATTAAACAGAATGCTATCATATAAGATATAACGCTCATTATATATCAATAAATATCACTGGATATGAACAGTTTTCTGTGGCATCCATGGTTAGAAATGTCAACTTATCTCTGAGGGATTCCATTTGGGAAATCATTTCAAGTCCTAAAAAGCCACCTCTTACTGCTCCTAACCGACTCATCATCTCCTATTAATTTACAGTGGCTTTATGGCATGAATTAGCAACAGAGCCAACCTCTACATATGACGTGAGAAATGGCTAACCAAATATGAACCCACTATTATTTATGAAGAATGGAGGAAAGCTTCCAGACACATTGCCATTTGATAAATAAAAAGCATGGTAGGATGTCAGTCGTCTGCGGTGAATGTGATGTAAAGAGACACGGAACAGGCATTCCTGGCCTGATTAAATCTGACTGCAGTTGAAGATAACCAGCCCCAGCCTTAGCATACAAGGCCGCATGGAAAGTCTATCCTGTCTCATTTGGTGTTCTACAAAACTCTGTAATCCACTTACAAAAATATGATTAAGTCTGTAGTGACTCAGGCGCCAAAGAGCATTCGCTGTGTGTAGCAAGAGCCTATCGTAATGAGTCTCAAATTAAAGTTATGAATTAGAATGAATACTATTACAGTAAGAGCCATTGCGAATGGCAAAAGTTTCACAAATCAGTTAATGGACATGACAAAAAATGCAACATGAAATAAATTCAGCTAAATGTGCAGTGCATGCCTCCTGTCTGCACTGTTAGACACCCATTACCACTTCTCTCACCTGCAAGACGTCACTAAGGCTCCTCCTGTGACCATTCACAATGGCAAAAGGCCTTGTCCTCTCCAAGGGCTTAACTCCTCTGCCCCGGCCTGTTACTAAAGAGTGAGAGAAAAAAGCACAGTTTTCACACTACAGATTTTGTCACTTATCCATGTATTTCATAAGCTGCAGATCTTTGTCTTGATAAGCAATGAAAGGTTATTTACTGAACAACTAAAAATGACATGTCATATAAAACAAGGTTTGACATCCTATTAACTGGTTATGTGGTGATGCAGATTCACATTCTAGACTGTAATTTAATTTAATTTAACTCGTTAACTGTTTCAGCCCATTTGCTGTCTCTTCATATA
>JBBMFX010079035.1:0-10301 GCA_037832545.1 Rhabdalestes septentrionalis
ATATGTGTATATGTATATATGTATATGTATAAATATATGTATATGTATATATCTATGTATATATATGTATATATGTATATATATGTATATGTATATATATATATATGTATATGTATATATATGTATATATATTTATGTATATATATATTTATGTATACATATATATTTATGTATATATATATTTATTTATATATATATATATATGTATATGTATATATATATATATGTAAATATATATGTATATATATATATATATATATGTATGGGGCTGGAACTGGGGTTTGCGCTAGTGGGATCACAGCTGACGGAGCCCCGGATTGTTGGAGGTCCCATAGCCCTCCTAGCATCTCTTGCATGGTTTGCGTTAGAAACCCCAGCTGTTGACGGTGTTCCAGAAGCTGTTTTTCGACCAAGGGCGCTGATGATGGTGGAGAACTGGAGGGCGCCTGATCTCCAGGCAGGGGAACCTTCGAGGCGTCCATTGGGGATATGTGGAGTCTTCTGTCACGGATCTCTCCGCATGGTTGAGGGAAGTGGAGGACACAGTTGATAGTGATACAATGTCTTTTAATGAAACATCGTTTCAGTGTTCGCATACACACAAACATACACTGGACCCGTGCTCCTCAAACAAACAACAAAACAAAAAGGGCTTCGGCCTCTCACGTCGAGCCAGGGGGATAACCAAGGAGTCGGGGTCTTCTGTAGAAAGCTCTATGAACACAAAGGAGATGCAGGTTAGTATACAAGCCAGAGTAATACCTCTCCAGAGCTTTTAACAGAAAACATGAGAGGACTAACAAACAAACAATCTAAGCCACTAGGCTGAGAAGGGTTTCTCCAAACTAGCAAATAAACAAGCTAGATCTCTACTACCGAGATCTCTTACGAGTTGGTGCAGGAACAAGATACATGAGATAGTTAGACTAAGACAGACTCAGGGAGAGACGGGAACGGCCGGCTTAAATAAAGGAACAAAACAAGATGCAGGTGAGACTCAGGGAAACGAGGAGCAGGTGAAGGTAATAGAGGTGGAGAAGTACAAATCAAGGAGACACACTAGGAAGGGAGCAAGGGGACCTACAAAGGGTGGACAAAAGTAAAGGGATGCATGGGACTGAAAGAGGAGAAGGAAAAGTGAGATCTAGAATTCAGGGGATTGAGAACAGGACAAACAAGACGGGGACGAGACACCTGTCACATTATTAGTCTTTTCACAGCTGAATTTTGTGTCGCTGCTTGTTGTATTTCGGAATGTTTCCAATGTCAAAATGTGAGTTAAAATCTATTGTATACATCTGATCAGTTCATCGGGCCGAGGACTGATCATTTAAAAATGTTCAGGAAATATGGGGAAAGAGATTATAAAATCTTAAGTGACCTTTAAAAGTGCCAGAGCTGCCTGGGCTGAGGAGAAACACACACTGTTAAGAGAGCAGAGCCAAGGTGCCAGACCGTAACTCTTCTGGGGTAGATTGTATCTGTAGGACAGTAAAATATGATAGGGTAATAGGTTAACTTAAACAAGTTTCATTTCAATTTTATTTATATAGCACTTTTACAAACAATATTGTCACAAAGCAAGTTTACAGAATGCATGTCCAAAGACCCAGAGAGTAAGCCATGGGTGATAGAGGCACAAAAAACCCTTAATCTGTAGATTGAAACCACCGGAGGAACCAAGACTCATAAGGGGACCTATCCTCTTCTTGCTGACACAGAGAGAGAGAAAGAGTGGTTCTATGGAAATAATTTTAAAAAGAAGGGGTGTGTGTACCACCTAAACACTGTTTGGTAGATTGGCCATCTATGGTTAATGGAGTTGGTAAATTTAAGTGTCAATAATTGTTGTTGGAAGATTAGCTCTTGTCGAAAACAACAGGAACAACATTCTCCACCAGAGCTTTGACCAGCAGTTTCCTTTGGATGGGGAAGAACATGTGGGGAGTTGAATGTTGCCAAACTTGGGGCATGGAGCCCCTCTGGTTGAAGACCTGCGATGAGGTGGTGACCTGGAGCCCCAATAGAGAGACAAATGTGCAGCAGTCACCTTTTGGAAAAACAGAGAACAGAGTTCATTTTATACAGGGAATAATCTTTAACTGTAAAGAGTGCAACTACAGAAAGCCTGCGTAAACAAGTAGGTTTTCATCCTGGACTTAAAATTGGAGACTGTGTATCAAACATTATTTGAAAATGCATTCCAGAATCGGGGGCTTTATATGAAAATGCACTGCCCCCAGCTGATGTTCTCAAAAACAGGTGACGGTTGGTTTGTGGGTGAAGTCTCAATGACCAAACACCACCTTCTTACCTAGGCCTTTTATACAATGTGACATATCCGGTTCCTGCGTGTCACATGACCCGTGTGTGTGACAGTACCCCCCCTCCAGGACTATCACCAGACGGACACTGATGGTAGGATATCCACCAACTGTGGTCCTGAATCAAGGCTGGATCCAAGATTAACTGACCGGGAATGCAAGACCACTGATTAGGACCTTCCCACTCAACCAGGTATTGGGATACTGGCCCCTATGCTGCTAATCAAGTATACACAGGACCACTGTCCACAATCCAGGGGGTGGAGGGGGGCAGAAATTTAAGTATCTAGAGGAGAGAAATAGACAGGTTTAATTGAGATGCATGAAATACAGCATGGACCTGGAGCACAGCAGGCAGCTGGAGTGGGATAATGACAGGATTTATCCTATGTGTTACCCTGTGATGTCAAATAAAGCAAGCTTCTTGGAGTCAGTGGAAAAGTTAAGTTTCTTGGATGACAACCATACCCTGTCACAATTCTCCCAGAGGGTGCTGATGGCAATTAATCTGGGGATGGTATCCAGATGATAGACTACAGTTGGAACCAATCCAATGACAGAATCTGGCCATGAACTGGACCCTCAGTCTGTGATAATGTCCTTTTGCACAGCTTTGGAAAAATGATCTGTGATTGTCAGGATGACCATCTTCCCGTCTCTAAGCTGTTTTAATGTATTTGGTAGAGGCCAGTGATGTACAGTCTACAGCTTCTAAGGATGCATGGCCACACCCTGAGGAGTTATTACAAAATCCAAGAATGTTATGGAACACTGGCAGCAAGCACATTTCCCCAACTCACAGAAAAATTGGTAGGCCAGCAATATACTCCTCTGAGGTCCTGGAGTAGATGAGAATATCATCTAAGTAGACAAATACCTACTGGCCCAGCATGTCCCAAAGGGCATCTTTGATGAGTTGGGCATAACCAGGGTCTCGTAGTGCCCAGTCAGTTTTAAAAAAGCCATCTTCCACCCATCACCCCCCCGACGCGAAACAGATTGTATGTGCTCCATAGGTACGACTCTGTAAATATTGGAAAAATGTACTCCTCCATAGCTTGACACTAGAAAGTGTACTCCTCCATAGCTTGTCGCTCCGCTTTCAAAAGGAAGTACAAACCCCAGAAGTAAATTGAGGGAGCAAGATTAGTAACAAAAAATGCTTACAGTTAATGGTAGAAGGAAATGGTGATGGGTAAAGGGACTAATTAAAGATAAAGATTCTTCTGATGCAACACATAGGGCAGACAAGGTGTTTAGGAAAGTCTTTACTGAAACTTACCATTAATTGGTTGAATATTTTCTGTCTGTGGATTGATGGTGTTGCATACCGATGAAAATAGCTGACATGAACCAGATTATATGCGCTCCGTAGGTGCAACTTTGTAAAGATTGAAGGACCAGAGAGGGTGTCCATGGGGGTATTGGTAAACAAGTTGTACCAGGTGTCCATGCTTCACTGTTATTTGGTTAAGCTCCCAGTAGTCAACAAACAAAACCCCTGGTCTTTTTCACAAAAAACAGCCCCGCGTGTTATATATATTAGGGGTAGAGCCGATTCGGAATATGGTATACGTAAAGGCACAAATAACATGTTTTTTTACAAATACGGTATTCAGACAAATATATATATTTTTAATTTAATTCGAGAAATCCATTTCCCGCTAAAAGTGTAATTATAATTAGTGGATACCATATCGTTTTTGTCTGTAGAATAGTTTTAACTGCTTAGAAGGCGGGAGAAATACAATTCCAAGAATACTATTTTGTTTGTCATGATCGGATGACGTTTTGGACAAATCTGTGGTGCGAACGTGCAAAACAGACCCTGGTTTCTGCTGCATGAATGGGTGAATGTATTCAATATTGTAAAAAGAAATTCTCATTTCCCACACAAAGTGAAATTAGTGTATTCCTTATCGTTTTTGTTTGCGGAGCAGTTGAAAGGCGGTGATACGGGGAATGAATACAGTTCCCAGAATACTATTGTGTTTTTTATGATCTGACAACGTTTTTAATAATATGTGGTCCCACCATGAAAACAGAGCCAGTTTTTTAAATTCTGCTTCATGAATGGGTGAGTGTATTCAATATTGTGAAAATAAGCTACACGTTTCCCACTAAAAGTTAATTTTAATGAGTAGATTCCTTATCGATTTTGTTTGCAAAGCAGTTTGGATGGTGGTGAGACGAGGAAGGAATACAGTTCCCAGAATACTGTTGTGTTTTTCGTGATCCGAAGTTTTAAATAATATGCGGTCCCTGCAAAACAAAACCTGGTTTTTAATTCTGCTGCATGAATTCAATATTGAATGTATTCAATATTGTAAGAATAAACTATACATTTACCGCTAAAAGTGTAATTATAATGAGTGGATTCCTTATCATTTTTGTCTATAAAGCAGTTGAAACCATTTTGGAAGAAAATACAATTCCCAGAATACAATGGTGTTTTTTATGATTTGATAAGGCTTTGGAAAAATCTGTGGTGTGAACATGTAAAACAGAGCCTGGTTTTTAATTCCGCTGCATAAAAGAGTGAATGTAGTAAATAGTGTAAAATATACTACACATTTCTCACTAAAGTTGTAATTATAACGAGCGGATTCGTTATCGTTTTTGTTTTCAAAGCAGATTCTGGATAGTATATCCCACAGAATAAGAACACTACCATTTCATCCAGGTAGCAGAGTAGCACGAGAGAGTAGGTGTTTCATGCATGTTGCTCTAAGAATGTTCTACACAGAGCAAGGATTCCCACTGGAATAAATACTCTCACACAGTGACCCAAAAAGAGATGACAGCTGGTTTGAAAATGAAGACTCAGTGACTGAGCAAACACCACCATCTTACCTAGGCCTCTTATACCAAGTGACATGCTAATTTCTGGTTCCTCATGCACGTCACATGACCCGTGTGGGTTACAGAGGTGCAATGTCTGCTCAGTCAAATGAGATTGATAACTCTGAGAGTTTTCCAATAAAACTATGAGCTGTGGCAGATATTTTTGTACAATTAATTTGAAAGCAGGGGGGTATGCTCACATTATGATTAAGATGAAGTTAATATGTAATGAGAGTAGTGTTTTGTAATTACTGTGGTCTGAGGTAGAATAGATAACACAGACAAGATTAAATCAAGTGTGTGACCACAACAGTGAGTAAGATTCATAACATGTTGGGTAAAGACAGCCATATCTAGAATTGAGGCAAATACAGATTTTGATGGATCCTGAAAGAACATTTTATGGGCCTGGTAGCTTGTAGAAGAAGTCAGAGATCTTATATGAATTTAGATGAGTTATGATAAGGAATAAAGTTTCAAAGAACGTGAACACAAATTGATTAATGATTAGGGCACTTCTATATATCTTGTGCCTCACCCTCTGCCCTTTAGTCTAGGACTAATTATGTAGTTGTAGCCTGAGGATGTGGCCTTACTTAGAGCAACAAACTCATCAGGTCTAAACCAGATCTGTTAATGGCATAAGACATCAATATCCTGATCAGTCATTATTTCATGTGTGTTGAAATTGCTAGTTATTTGAAAGAGATTGATTAAATTATTAGAACACACTATATGGGGTTTCCTATTTTCTGTTTAATTTGGAGGACAGACAAATTCTCAATTCTCAAGGTCTTGGTGCTGGTTTAAAAGCAGCGACTCTCTGAGCTGCACTGTTGGCTAGCAAATAAGCTATGAATTTTGCTGCACGAGATGAGAGCACCCCATTCCATGAGGAGGGTAGACAATATTAGATTAAGAGACCAGGCTCACCCTCAAACCTGGACTATTTTTAATAAACGCATGTTGTTTTCAGAGTACCACTTGCACATCCAGCAATTCAGTGGCTAAAGACTGCTGTAGGCCTGCTGTGCATTGGGAAAGGTCCAGAGCATATTGCAGTACTGGACATTTATTTTACACCTCCTTAACACTATTCGTAGTGACCTCAGACTGCCACAGATGAATATCAATAGCCTCTACATGAGACAGTATTCTGTCATACTTAGAGCTAGCTAGCAACCCTGGGTCCTAGGAGGAACCCAGTATATAACAGGGCCCTTAAATGACTAGCTAATTTTATGTGTTGAATAAGTGAATAAGCTATAATAAGACCGCTATCAATAGGATTCTCAGGATTGCACAGAGTGGGGCAAACCTGTTTTGGATGAGGAGAGTGATGTTCTTGTGGGGAATTTCTTGCATGAGGGATAGCTTTATGACTATGCCACCGAATCGTCATGCAGTCGCCCTGATGTGGGGGCTCTACAGCCTGTGTCGGGTGTGCTATCTTCCCCTAAGGAACACAGAGCTTCCTACAAGCCTCCTAGTTGAAGTTCAGATTTGCTCCTCTGAAAACTTCCCCTGCAGAAACAAAACCAATATACACTTCATACAAGTAAAATCTTACTTATTGCCAGAGGTATGGCGTCACATCACTGCCAAAACTAGAGCGCGCAAAATGGCTTGCCGCAAAAAAATCGCTGGCATAAATTTCGAAGTGGCGAGCGCAAATGTGGAACTCGAAAGCACAAAATGAAGAGTCGAGTGCGCGGTTGTCATACTTTTGCGCGCAAACTGTATTTTTCCTCTCTCGAATGTGCTTTTTCCGCTCGATGTGTTAAATGTCCTCGCGCGTGGGGAAGATTTTCAACGAGCAGCATTTTTGCTCGAGTGAGACTTCTACGCGCGCGGATTTTGGTAGGCTGGGGGCGGGGTTTGGGGGCATTTCTGCCTACGAATCCCATTGGCCGATGGCTCCTGGTTTTGTGATTGGCTAAAGAAAGTTCCCGAAGAAACCCCAAAGATGGCGGAGGAACAGCAGCGGCAACAGGTAGTTATAGTTTGTCAACCTTATGCTAATACACTAATAAAAATTTTATAGATATTTTTAGTTTAACAAACACACAGTAAATGGCTCCCACTTGCCTGTCCCCAATTCAACAAAATAGGTGCAGTTACAGACTGCAGCGAGGCGCATCATTGAGATGCTGAGGCAGGCGTTAGATTCACCCTCCCAAAACGGTAATGTAATGCTATTTTTACATGTGCTTTGCATTTCTACTGGCAACATTGTACTGTCTATTATTTAAACACATCTTACCATGTCGTAGGTAAGAATTAATGAGAGTTAGTATAATGAATCAGTGTAATTAATTTTTTTTATTCAGTGAATCAGTGTTATAATCAGTGTTATGAGAGCTTTCAGTCGTTATTTAACTCATTATTTAAGTTATATCTTCCTATTGCTAAAGTTAACCATTATAGCGCCATCATGAAAATGATTTGTTTACACTGATAATTTAGTTGGAGCTCAGGTTCAGCGAGGCCAGACACCAGTACCAGGGGAACAGGCACATTCACGGACAGGGCGACAGATAGATCAAAGAAGAGAGGACATGGTGTCATTTCAACCAACTATGTCTGCTGTCTCAGGCAGCTCAAACAGTAGACTGGAGCACAATATGGCTAGGTTTGAAACTTTCCAGAAAAATAAAATTTAAATATGTCTATTTATAATAATTGTCTTCCAACAGCCTTGTTTTAAATGAAGACATTCCTGCCCCCTTCCCAGAGCTTTTCCTGGTCCCTTTAAGAGGAAAACACCGTTTGCCAAACCTCAAAAAAGGGGAGCAAAATGCAAACAAATCCATTTTTTTCTACTTGACAAAGTAACAGATCGTACCCCTAAGACTGGTGAAGAGATGGTCCTTCTCCAGGCTGGACTAGGCCAGAGGACCATTGATATTCCAGAGGATCCAGACCACTCTGAGGAGAGTTTAAATTAAGATCTTCTTAGGATTGTTAAAATTAGAATTAGTGGGTATTCTCATTATAAAAAATTTAAAGATTAGTTTGAATGATTTGTTTTATTTACTAAATAGTTTATATTTAACACATGATAAAAACATGGTTATCAGGGTTGCAGAACAATAGCTAAGTTTTAATTTTTTTCACTATATCGTTTAAACAAATTTAATTTAGAATGTATGCCAACTGTGAATTCTAATAATTTGACTAATAAACCCACAATTATATTGTGTCAAACCTTGTCTTTACATTGAATCTCCTAGATTTCAGCACTCCTTACAGAATATTTCTCAAAAATGGCTGCTTTGGATGGGGCTTGGTTGCTGCACAAAGCTGCTGGTAAGAAACAAGCTTAGTAAAAAGCTGTATAAAAGCACTATGTTCTTACTCGGTAAAGATCTGGACTTAGTATATTTCTTTGTATTATACAACATTTGGTGTTCATCTCCTCTATTGTTTTGCCAAAATGACAGGGTCTTAGCATATGCAGTAATTTCTTGGCTTATGCTTGATTATTTATGTACACAGCTTGTATACATGTATAAAGTTCGATGACGTGTCATAACAAATGAATATATAATTTGTTAATATATTTTTCAATTAAACAGGAGCAATGAAAACTTAATGTTGTATCACCTGTGGCAGAGGGTTATTCTGGAGCCCACCTGGCTAATGGCTGAACAGGAAAGAACTGCTATTATATAATGCCTATCCACAGTACCTTGGACACAAGCCCTCTGTCCTTTAGAGCAAAAGAGTTTTCAATGATGCCTAAGACAACGTGCATTAACTGTCAGACCCATGTACCTCTGCAGCTACTGTCACTTCATGTTAAGGAGTGTCAGCAAATTGTCACCGTATGTACAAATGCGATACCTTTGTTCTTGTCAATATATGCTTTAGCACTCTTAATGGATTTAAAACAATTTGTAATAATTTTTTTTCCCACCCCACCAGGATAACAACTTATACTGTGAAATTATAAATGATAAATCTGAGGTAATTAAAGTGTTACTAACACTGGGGATCTCAATTTATCCAACTGCATTTCAGTTTCTATTTTGTGTTTTTTGTTTGCAGATGTGACCTATTTGCGAGGTACTATACCCATTAAGTGAACTATAATTACATGCAAGCTTGTGTGGTTAGGGGTAAGAACAATGTTCTTTTTGCCAAGCAACACGAAGCAATTCATATAAGGGCTAACATACTTTCTGTAATTTTCAAATGCTTTACTCCCAAGTAAAGTTAATAAGTAAAAAATACTGTAGATATCTGTGGTTTGTACAATTGGAAGAACATGCAATTGATTTATTTTACTGTTCAAGACCATCATCTTCCTGACCCTGGCATGGAACCCAGCACATCCTATGCAGCGTCTGCACCTCAGTCAGTGTTTCCAATTATTTCATCTTTAACACCAGGAAAAGATGGTAATACAACACCCTGGGGACGTTTGAACTAAATCTTAAAATTCTTCACAATGGGGAGACATTTAGGTAGACAACTGACAAAGTTGTGGAAAAAAATATTAATTCAGGATTATTCATATGTGACGAATCTCACATTGGAAGTTTGTAGTTTCTTAGTATAAATACATTCACCAGTTCCTGATTTGAGGATTTGACCCCTATTTCATCTTATTTTTCTTCATCTTCTTTCACCCTTTCTCATGTTAGGGGTCTCCACATCTTCCTTTTTCACCCCAACGATTTACATGATCTTTATCTATAATATATTTATAATCTTCCTTTAGGGGCTTACTCTTTCCTGGCAGCTCCATCCTCTCCCAGATTTACTCAGCATCTCTCCTCTGCACATGTCCCAAATCGCCTCAGTCTCAGCTCCTTGACTTTGTCCCAAAACCTCTTTTGCTCTGCTACCCTACCATCTTGTACACTTTTTGACTCTTGCTGGTATCTGTCAAAGATCACACCTGCCACTCTTCTCCACACACTTCACCCTCCCTGCAGTCTCTTTTTCACCTCTCTTCTGCATTCTATGTTGCTCTGGATTGTTGACCCCAAATATATAAACTCATTGATCTTTGCCAGCTCTACTGTCTACATCATCACCATTTCACTGCCCTCCCTCTCACTTATTCTGTCTTTGTCCTACAGACCCTAATTCCTCTCCTCTCCAGAGCAAATCTCCACCTCTCCA
>JBBMFX010079045.1:0-10301 GCA_037832545.1 Rhabdalestes septentrionalis
TCCACAAACCTGGCTCGCCAGCATCTCAGCACAAAGCCTACTCACTTGAGGTTTTCAAACATAGTATTCATTTTTTTAAAATGTCTAAAAGTCTCGTCTCGTCTCATGGGAAAACCGTCTCGTCACACCCCTACTATCTGCACATTTAATCAGGATCCACTATGAACCTTTCAGCATCTACTGTGAAATATGTTCACTAGTTATGTGTACTCACATTCAGACCCTGTATGTTTTCCACTTTTAATCACAGGTGGTGCTGTTTATATATGAGCCACTAGAGGCCGGTGTTTGTTTACAGTCAGTGTCCACTCGGGCAGAAATGCTGCTAATAGTCTCCATGGAAACAAAACCTTGTGTCTCCCTTTTTGTTTTGTTTTTGCTATATGTTTTGTTTAGAGTGCGCCAGAATTTCACAATGAATGGATATATTCCAGTAATAATATTAATATTAAAAAATCTTGTGTTAACTTACACACTCACTTACTCTCTCTCTCCCTCAGTCAAAATAATTTTGTGGCAGTAGTGGACTTGCCTGAGGGGGTACACCAGTATAAGTTCTATGTGGACGGACACTGGACTCTGGACCCAAAGCAGGTACATGTTCCTTCTGGATCTCAGCCACTGAATAAAAATTAGAAAAAAGACTAAAAACAACTCAAACAGCAAATATATTAATGCTGGCAACGTTCGATACACAAAATTAAAACATTTTTAAAAAGTAAAGAGCTTTTTAACAGCAGTGTTGCCTTTATCATAAGTTACACAGCTGCAGCTGAGTCTCAGCTTCAACATTAATCTAATCAAACTATATATAAAAACAAGCTATTTGTCTCTAAAGTGTGTTCACATTTTTCTAGTTTGTTATAGAAAAGTTCTCCTCAGAGTCCAGAGAATTGTAGCCGCGGCAAAGGGGACCGACTCCATATGAAAGTCAATGTAGCAATATCATTCAAGTACTTGTTGGTGCAATGGTCAGTTGTCCCAATACCTTTGTCCATATAATATAATATTTTTTATAAGACAAAAATAATGGGACACGTGACACCTGCAAAAACAACAGCCCAGACAGAGCTGCATGCTGTGCACACTCACAAGCACAAAAAACAATGAACTTTCAAAACAAAAGCATTTAAATATATATATATATATTGTCAGTTTTAAGTGAATAATGTGTAAATGTGATAACGTGTTAATATGCCCAGCCCAAAAAAAACATATATAATTATCTGTACAAATGATAAGTGATTTTGGATTTGAACTTTCTCTTTGCTTTTGTCTCTTTCAGCCTGTGGTGACCAGTAAATCCGGAACGGTAAATAACGTTATTAATGTAAAGAAAACTGACTTCGAGGTCTTCGACGCACTGAAGACAGACTCTGAGAAATGTGCCGACATGTCAGGTTAGTTTTAAAAGCAGATTTACAGTTTACAGCAGCCCAGCTTTAGTTTGTGTTTATAAAGAGTCATATAAGTTTCCTTTACTTTAGTGTTATTAGGGGTGTAAGTCCTCTCTCTTCATCCAGCTTAAGCCTTCTTAGTTTCACGGATGACATTTTTCTTTGTTCATATTAAACATTGTGATGATATTGAATTACTTTACTGATAATATGGTGAGTGACTTGAAACACAAGCCATATGACATTAAATCAAGAGTTGTGAATCGTTCCACCACTGTTTGTAAGCTTCAGGACATGAGTAGGGACACGAACTCCAGGTGAGGAAATACCATCTCTTTTTATTTTTTATTTTATTATGTGACAAAAAGAAGTTCCTTCCCTACGAACTACCTGGTTCTGATTCTTATATTTCACAGACATTCATTTAGGTTTTCTCATTCATTCATGCAAATCAACCAATGCCTCATGGCAAGGTCTCACCCTTACACATTACTCCAGACCCTCCCTGTGGGCGTGGTACACCCCGTGGCCACACCCCACAAACAAAATTAAGTGCTGCCTTGTCCACCTTACTTTGATTATGTATTAAGAAAAATATATTCACCCATGGCTTGGTGTATTTGGCGACATCCTGTGTTCAGTGCATGTTACTACATTTGTGTTTTAGGCTGTTCAAAGAATGTAGTTTAATACTTTGTGTGTCAGTACAGCAGATTAATACATTTGTGCTCTAGTGCGTGTGTACAAAGATATAGAATGTATGTAAATAAAATGTCAGTTGCACTGTGCTCTTTTGTTGAGCTAAAAGATCAGTTCAGAGTGTGTGTAGGTAATTCGAGTTCTCTTTCAGATTTGTCTGGTTCTCCTCCCGGACCGTACCATCAGGAGCCGTACAGCACCAAATCTGATGATCGTCTCCGTTCTCCCCCAATTCTGCCCCCCCACCTGCTGCAGGTTCTTCTCAATAAGGACACCGGAGTCTCAGTGAGTGCAGCTTGAACCCCCAGCTCATTCAGCGATGATCCACACTATGCATGGTCTTCGCATTTAATGTGATCTTTTATGACCTTTGATCTACAACACCACTAATAATAAACCATAAAATCCTGATTACATAAAATATACAAATATAATTGTAGGAACATTGCACATAACTTTAGAAGTGTGTGTGTGTGTGCAGTAGTATATGGGTTGATGCATAATTTTAGTTTTGATTTTAGTATTCATTTGAACTAATAAACATACACAATACTTGGTGTTTATTACTACTTCTCATCGTAATAATGATAATTCTGATTATATATAGATACACACGTGGACAAAATTGTTGGTACCCCTGAAATTGTTCCAGAAAATCAAGTATTTCTCACAGAAAAGTATTGCATTAATACATGATTTGCCATTCACATGTTTATTCCCTTTGTGTGTATTGGAAAAAAACAAAAACAGGAGGGAAAAAAAGCTAATTTGACCTAATATCACACAAAACTCCAAAAATGGTGTGGACAAAATTATTGGCACCCTTTCAAAATTGTGGATAAAAAAATGTGATGCTCCTTTAAACTCCAGAAACCTGGGGCAAGTAACAGGTGTGGGTAATATATACATCACACCTGAAAGCAGATAAAAAGGAATGAAGCTCACTTAGTCTTTGCATTGTGTGTCTGTGTGTGCCACACTAAGCATGGACAACAGAAAGAGGAAAAGAGAACTATGTGAGGACCTGAGAACCAAGACTTAATTTTATTATACTTGTGTTTGGTGACCCACTGTAGAGTCTGGTGTATAATTGTCAGAGAGAAAGGAGGTCCCTGGTTGACAGAGGAATTTAGAATATTTGTTTTTTGTATTTTTGGTTAAAACAGAGGGGTTATTTTAGTCAGAAAGAAGTATCCAACTTTTGAATATTATTGTCATTGTGTCAAATATTGTTGTCAGTGCCGTTCAAAGTAGCATTCGGCAGTTGAACCTTGTGTGTTAAACTCCTGTCTTGTGTGTGTTCTGATGTGCAGAGTGATCCAGCTCTGCTTCCTGAACCCAACCATGTGATGCTGAACCACCTGTACGCTCTGTCCATCAAGGTAGGCCTTTAATCACACACTTCTTTTTATACGTTTATACTTATACCAGGCAATTTTTATCACATCAGATATTAGTGGTCTATCACTATTCGCTGGGGCTCTTAGACTGTAAACTATATAGATTAGGGATGCACCGAAAATTCGGCCACCCAAAATTTCGGGCCGAAAATGATTTTAAAAATGCATTTTCCCAGTTCTGAGGATTTTTTTTTTAACGTGATGATGCAGATGATGCAAATGCAGCCTTGATATTTCTAAGAAAACACATGGAAAGACGTCCACAGAGAAATTCTCAACGTTGGTATTAATTAATCATATATAATCGAAACATCCCAGTCGCCATGCAGAGTATGAAGCCCACCTGCTCGAAGGGCTGTCGGGAAGTCATGGATACGATTCCCAAGACCACTAGACATTTCTGAGTTAGCCTGAGCATTGTACTGCCCCCCATTCACCTGGTGAATGGGTTAAATGCAGAGGTTGAATTTCGTGTTGTGGCGTGTTCACGTATGACAGAATGTTCGCTTTCTGTCTTCGTTGTTGAAAAAGGAAATAAATATTTCCAGTGATTACAGTTAATAAATGGGCTCAGTCTTTTTGTTTTGATACACTATTTTGTTATGTGCCTACAGAGAATGTTGTTATATCTTTTAAGTTTTTAAAACACTTGTTCTGAATGCAATTTGTTAATGCACTTCGCTCAATATATTAAAATGCACTTGAATTTACAAGTTCTATGAGCAAAGATATTTATTTGTATATTTTTAACATCTTGAATTTAGGCTACTCATAAGTTGGGCCAAGTAAAATACTTTTATTTCAAATTTTATTTTATATTATGCATTGTTTGAATGCAAAAAAAAAAATAATCGTTTTGTAATGGATTTATACTTTTTGTAATTTAATTATATATATATATATATTTTATTTATTTTTTTTCGAGAGAGAGAGAGAGAATATATAAAAATGTTATAATTTTTTTTTTTACTTCTCCTGACAGGATGGCGTGATGGTCCTCAGTGCCACTCATCGCTATAAAAAGAAGTATGTGACCACACTACTGTATAAACCCATCTGAACCCAAACTGTCAGCTGGGAACCTTTCATCTGGACTCTTTATCAACTCTGTATAAACAGGAAAAAAGTATTACAAGATTATGGAACCAAAAAAGCATCAGAACATCAGTCCTTTTTTATTTTTATCAAAACAGGGTTATTTTTACACTACTTGAAGCCGCTAGCTGCCCTTTAGTTGACTTTAGTCATAAATGGACCAACAGAAATGAGCAGAATGACACACTTTTCACTTGTTATTTTCCTATAACATTTATATGAATTTATGTTTTACGACATTTCTGAGATGTCATTGTTTGTTATAAACGTTAGGGTGTGTGTAGAAGTGCGGCTGTGTTTGAAGGGGTCCAAAAACATTTTGCCTGGTTTTTAATGATTAATGATTTAATTCAGCAAGCCTGCAGAGTATTAACAGCATATCTTAACACACACAGACTTTCAGTCCATCCATATATGACCTTTATATATTTAACAGATATTTGATTGGCTGGTGTTTTATTAAATCTTTTTATTGATAATATTGAAAATGAAGTTGTTTATAAATGATCATGATTGTGTTGATTTTTTAATATCTGTTTATTTCTGAGCCTCATACAGCATTACCTTTAGAGTCAGCGTACTAACAAATTCACAATTCTGAATTGTGTCCACTTGGTGCCCTGGGGTCATTTATGAGCATGAACTGGGATTGCCCTAAAGTGGTTCATATCTGGAAGCAATTAGTATCTGCTTTTAGTGACACACTCTACTGGTAGAATGTTTTAGAACACCCCAGCGTTGTCCAGTGAATGTCAAGAAATGGCACAAAGGACAGTGTTGAACTGCGAGAGGATTAAAAAATGATAAGGTTACACAAAAGTGGGAAATAATTCTGAAGCTCCATGCAGGACCTCGGGTATGACCCAAGTTGGTCGAGTTCATCCTACAGCAAGATAGTGTCCCAAAACATAAGTCCAAGCACTGCCAGAACTACCTCAGAAAAAAGAACAAGGTGGTAAGCTGGAAAACATGGAGTGGCCAGAAGTATCCAGACTTAAATCTCACCAAGCTGGTTTAGGATTAACTGGACAGAATAGTGAAAGCAAAGTAACATATAAATGCTGCACATGTATGGGAACTTCTGCAACCGAGATGGGAAGAACCTCCTAAAGAATGAACATTGAACTGCTTAAATTTCAATACAAAAATACAGAAAAACTGGGGTGCTCTAAAACTTGACCAGCAGTGTACTCCAGATAAGGATCCCTAGCCTAGTGGTTAGGTAATTACCCCTGCGATCAGAAGGTTGTGGGTTTGAATCCTAGGACTGCGAGTGGCAACACTGAGGCACCCTTAAGTAAGATGCCGTCCCCACACACTGCTCCCCAGGTTCATGGCTGCTCACTGCTTCACGTGGGGAAGGGTTTAAATTCAGAGACACAAGTTCACTGTGTGTTGAGGAGTGTTCTTGGATCACAAAATAGTCGCTTCACTTTAAGATCCCAGATTCGCCCAGTCTGCTCCTGCTCAGTGGGGACTTCTCTATAGACATAGAAGCGTATTTTTGCCCAGAAAATGTTTGTGCTGAGACGGCAGCCGCTACATTCTTAAGTTTGGCAACAATGGATGAAGTTTTCCTTAAAAAACAAATTTCAGTGGAAGGATCTATTGCTTGTATGCATGCCCCAAGACCTTTTAGGCAGCCTTCAACATGGTTAAAGTAACAGTACAGAAAAATAGCCTTTTCTTATCGTTCTTTTTTTTTTTTTTTTTTCTCGTGGTGTGAGAGATCCAGGGCGGGTGTGTCTATATTGGTATATATCCATTGATAACCCAAATGAATTGTAATGATTTTTCCACTACAGGAAAAAAAAATTTTGGATGTGGGAAAAATACAAATAAATTGGTGGGATGAGAACATCTGTTTATAGTCATGTGCACACACACACACACACACTTATGCTTACACAATTTGGAACTGTTTTGAAACTGCAGGCGCTCATCAAATTGTTTAAAAAAAAGACACAAAGCAATCGCAGGTTTCTGCCACCATGATTATTATTTTTGCAAGCTATTTTTTCTACATGTGTAATTTGTCCACAAATGACACAGGAATCAGAGCAATAATTATAGTTTTCTTTCTTGGGGCTTTAAGGTGGCGTCAGTTCTTGCACTGGCTGGAGTTCATGTTCTTGTAGCTGGAGTTGTAGGTGTGGTTGTACTGGGCGAAGCAGTGGGCTGCATCCCGGTCACACTGACACACAGCAGCCTGGCATTTATCATTAGAACCTTTCAGGACACACGCACGCACACACACACAGTACATTACTGAATTACACAATATATAGAACATTACTACATTACATAGTACTTTACTGAATTACACATTACAGTCTAGAATTCTTAATTATTACAGTGCATTACTTTATTACACATAAAACACTACTGAATGACTCATTATATTGTTGAATCACATTGTTTAGTACATTATTAAGTACCATTACATAGTACATTTCTGCATTTCATGTTATACATTCAGGAGTGACACTTTGAAAGCAAAGATCTTATTGATGACACACTTTTGTCAACAAAGCAACAACTTGCAAGAAAATAACAAAAAATCCAATTGACAAAAATGTACCAAATTTATCTCAACTAAAAACTGTCTAAACCTTTATCCTGAAACCTGAACTTTGTCCATAACTTGGATTGTTTTAACAGATGATGTCAGAACCACATAAGCAAGTCTAGCTGAGGGGTCAGAGGCAAGGATGCAGGCATGCACTTAGACCCATGATAACTGGTAGCTAATAATGCTTGTTAGTCACATTAGCCTAATTCAGACACTACACTTACTTCATATACATATGAAAATCCAGCCTTTTCCTATTAGTATGCAAAAGTTAATAAATCTGTGGATTTTCGCTCCACTTCGAAGAGCATTTTGTGGGGCTGATTGACTACTTGTGGGAAAATGGGTAAAATTAGATTTTTTTCTAAATCCATTAACTTAAATATTGTTAAAACTCTTTTAGTTTCCCTTCTTACTTGAGCAGGTGACTCTCTTGTTGGAGCAGGTGTAGTTGTAGATCTTCACATAAGGCAGGTCCACAATGTTGGAACATTCTGGGAGTTTCTGAGCGTTTTTATAACAGTTGTCATGCACTTGACAGCACCTGAGGAAACTGGTTTAGGCTGGTTTCATGTATAAACACCATACTGTGCAAAAGCTGTATTTGAGGTTTCTCATGTTCCGTACCGGTCCAGTTGGTCGACGGGTGTCCCGGAGCCCCCCAGTCCACAAAAGCAGCCGTAGTTGTTGTAAATGAGAGGGTTCACTCCAGGCTGGGCGCATTCAATCATCGCACCAAACTGCCACATGGCCTTAGGCACCACGGCTCCATCAGCCAGGGAGACTAAAGGAGGAACATCAGCAGTTCCTAAAACCACTTTTCCCCCGGAACAATGAACCGTGCTTTAGTACAAACAAATGGTTTTCCATTAAAAATAACCCGAGCTGATCCCAAACTGCTTTCTGATTGGTTGAAATGAAGCCACTGTTTTTATGCTGTGGGGATACATACCAATACCTTGGAAGTCAACAAAGAACAATCACTACCGTCTTTTTGGGATGAAGATACATTTGATTCTAAGAAAAGCTGTGTTAAATCTGAAGGTTTACCAGTGAAAAGCACAATAGTTCCCTGAGAGGGAGCACGAGGGGGTGTGGTGTCCTCAGGCTCAGGAGGGACTTTTTTTCCAGTGCTTTTCAATAGATATTATACAAGTTGTGGGGGTTTTCCAGGTGGCTTATTGAGGTTACCTGTAAACTCACCTATGTTTGAAGACATGCCTGTGTTTATAGACTAATCTGTGTATATAGACTCACCGGGTTTATAGACTAATCTGTGTATATAGACTTATATACCTTATATACCTCTGTTTATAAACTCACCTGTGTTTGTAGAATCATGTTTGCAGACTCCCCTGTGTTTATAGACTCACCTGCGTTTATAGACTGAACTTGGTCTCTAGACTGACCGGTGTTTTATAGACACTCCTGGGTTTTCTAAGCTCATCTGTGTTTAAAGTCTCACCTGTGTTTATAAACTGACCGGTGTTTTATAGACTCACCTGTGTTTTTTAGACTCGCCTGTGTTTTTTAGACTCACCTGTGTTTTTTAGACTCACCTGTGTTTTTTAAGCTCACCTGTGTTTAAAGACTCACCTGTGATGAGGAGCAGAACCCAGGAGAGTTTCATGGTTATGGGCGAGTGAGACTGCGTCAGTTCAGCTTTCTTTAAAAGGAGCAGGAGGAGGATTGGTGGGAACAGTGCAGATGAGGGAGGAATGTGTGTGGGGCGATGGAGTGATGGGGGGGGGTAAACAGATGACGGGACAGGTTTTGGCAGACCAGTGGGCAAAAATAGTGCCAGTTTAACCCTTTAAAAGAATGAGTTCTTACTGGATTATTAATAGTAGGGACTGAGTAATTCATAGTGGATATTTAATAATTCATGATAGTGAAGGGGGTATTTGACCGACGACAGTGATTAGCGTGGCAAAATTATATGGGTTGTAATGTTAAAATCCCATAAATTAAATTTAAACTCATGTCTGACCCATTACCTTAAAGTACAGTTTGAGCTCAGGAACCGGTCTCCCTCAGAAACTTAAGGTGAAAATGAGACATTAACCCTTAAGATGAAAATGAGACATTAACCCTTAAGATGAAAATGAGACATTAACCCTTAAGGTGAAAATGAGACATTAACCCTTAAGGTGAAAATGAGACATTAACCCTTAAGATGAAAATGAGACATTAACCCTTAAGATGAAAATGAGACATTAACCCTTAAGATGAAAATGAGATATTAACCCTCAAGGTGAAAATGAGACATTAACCCTTAAGATAAAAATGAGACATTAACCCTTAATGTGAAAATGAGACAGTGCCTCACTGTGTAAGATGACCTTGAGGGCCAGGCTGGACACAAGTACCTTTTCAGGTCAGACTGAAGGAACCAAGAGGTTGAGGTTAAGAAAATTAGGTGCCAAATCTTATTGGTAAGGGCAGACGGAGGTGTCAACTGAATATTAATTGGAAGATAACAAATCATGTAACTATTGGTCGAAGCAAAGAGGTGGAGCTAAGCAAATCAAGTGATAACATTTTATAGTGTTAAGTGTGCCGTGTTATGGAGGGTGTGGGGATGCTGTCAGACTGGTTAATTCTGCGGGATGAAGACACTGTCATTACAGACGAGGAGAAAGTGACGGGAGCAGAGAGAGAGGCGAGGACAGGACAGGCTGAGTGGGGTCAGAAATGATACAGCAGTGTTAGACTGCTGAGGGAAGGTGGAAAAGATTTGAAGTTTGTTCTGAACATTGAGCGTCACCGTTTCTCCTCCAGTCTGTGTTTGAGGAGCATCTCTGTCATCTCTGGACGTGGAGCTGCAGCAGAGCTGTAACAGAACAAGGTGAGAAGCACATAAAGAGCAGTGAATTTTGCATTAATAGTATCAATATGTTTAAATGTGGTGGGCTCATACCAAATAGCATCACAAAAAATACTCTACAGCACCAGGGAGGAACGTCTGCATGTTCTGTAAGGAACCTTGTTTTTAATTAGATGCAGATTTAATGGACATTTCACAATTGAAACATTGTTTTCCTAGAACCACAAATCCAAAGTAATTTTGAAACACTTTACTTCTGAGAGTGAAAGTCCCTCTTCCCCTGTGTGTGTGTGTGTGTGTGTGTGTGTGTG
>JBBMFX010079075.1:0-10300 GCA_037832545.1 Rhabdalestes septentrionalis
CAAGGCTAGGCTGTTGTAATGAATTTTATCATGTTCCACAAACCTGGCTCGCCAGCATCTCAGCACAAAGCTACTCAGTTGAGGTTTTCAAACATAGTCTTCATTTTAAAAAATGTCTAAAAGTCTCATCTCGTCGCGTCTCGTGGGAAAACCGTCTCGTTACACCCCTAATAGTTATACAAGTACAACACATAGTTGTATAAAGTATTAGGTTTCCTGAAGTGCATCTTTCATGGCTGTGCAAACCTTATACAAATAAGTAAAATTTAAAATCTGAAGATTCCTAAAACACGAATCAAAATAAATAGTAAGTACAAGTAAAGTAAAACCAAGTATAAAAGTAAGTACCTTTATTGTCATGTGTTTAGGTCCAGGAGGCAATAACGCAGCAGCAGGGATCGCCCAGTCCCAGTCCCGCGCCATGATCGCTGCTGCTGCACGCCGGCGGGACTCCAGCCACAATGAGCTCTACTACGAGGAGGCAGAGCACGAGAGGCGCGTCCGAAAACGCAAAGCCAGGTGAGAATGCTACATGAAAGTGGGCAGTAATTGAATTATTCTAGTGGTAGAGAGACTGTTGTTGTTATACAAATAAGCTACCCAATGGGAATTTATTAGAGGGCAAAAGATGGTTTACAAAGAACTCATTAAAAGGTAGACAAATTGACTAAGTATGCCGTCATTATGGCTGCTTTGTAAATAATCTCATCAATTAGCCTTAAAAACAAACATTGTTCAGAATACTGATGTAGTTATATTTAATGGAGAGTTCTGAGATCAGAAGTAATGAGCTATCTTTGCCTTCTTCCGTTCATGGCCACTTACATGAAATGTCTTGGGTGAATTTGACCTTAAGATTTCAATTTTACGTTTAGGAAGTGCATAAAATCCCATCAGGGGAATGCTAGGTAGTAATGATAAATTCGCTTTTAGCTTCTCATTTAAGTTTCGGCAGTCTTTTTTTTTTTTTTTTTTTCTTAAATATTGTTCTTTAGAGCATAATTTTAAAGAAAATGACAAAATATTGTGTTTACAGAACTTGAATAATAAAATAATAAAAAATAATTATAACATAAAAAATATATAATTTTTTTAAACAATAAAAAACAATCTCTTGTTCATTTTTAAACAAAATGACAATAATCACCTTGGATTTCTAGTATTTTACCATCCAACTGGTCTCATTGTGAGAGGAGAGTGCCTATTAGAGCTGTGTTTTTATACTTTTCCTCATTAAATAAAATATGATCCAGGTGATCGCTAGTCAGTCCCTCATAAAGCAGAATGATGAGCTTGAGTAGGAATTTAACAGACACTTGCATGGAATGGCTGTCACACTGCACATGTAAACTCTGTAAAGTCTGTAAACTCGCTAAACGCATCTTTGCACATCTCTGCTGCTATAATACAATACTGGTCAAAATACAGTATTTATCCTAATTGTCAATTGCACTGAACATTGTTTAGCTGTATTGTTGCTCTTTGTTCTGTCCTGTTTGCACTTGTGTTTTCTGTGCTGTTCTGTCCTGCGTTGTTTCGTTTTTACTGTGTACTGGGTGTATATTGTAGAAATGACAAAAACCTACTTGTCTTGATGCACATAGAGATCCTGATTTAAAAATAAAGTACAGTGGTCCTCTTGGAGCTGTACACACCAGTGCGATTCGACCATCGGTTCGGCACATGTAGCTTTGAACACAAACACAATATTAGTTCAGTTTGTTAAAATGCGTCTTGTCTTGACACATCTTTAATACTTCTGTTAATTGGTGTAAGTTAGGTTTTGTAGCATCAGTGTAGCAAGCACTCTCCCCCTCTCTCCAGGCTGGTGGTGGCAGTAGAGGAGGCTTTCACACACATCCGGCGCCTCCAGGAGGAGGAGCAGAAGAAGTCACCAGGGGACGTGATGGATCCACGTGAGGCAGCACAGGCCATCTTTCCTTCCATGGCCCGTGCCCTGCAGAAGTACCTGCGCACCACCCGGCAGCAGCACTGCCACAGCATGGAGAGCATCCAGCAGCACCTGGCCTTCTGCATCACACACAATATGACGCCTAAGGTAAAAACACACGCACGCATGTATTCAATTGTACACACACAACTAGCACAATTTCTGTAGTTGCCCCTGCAGGTTTGAACCCCAGGACTGCAGGTGGTACCAGTGAGGGGCCCTTGTTCAGAGTACCTTCCTCACAATAAATACAGAGAAATCATTTCACACTGTTTACACTGTGTGCTGTGCTGTGTGGTGGCAAATGGACACTTTACATAATGGAATGCTCTGGTGAATGCTCTACGGTCACCATACCCAATAAGTCTCAGCTAGAGGGGAATAAAGTGTGTATAATAAATTGTGAAGCAGTTCAGCATTATCTGAAGTGAAGAAGCCCCATCCAGTACCTTTAGATTGAGCTCCAGTTTTGTTCGTGATCCTGAACTAATCATCAGCTGTGCTCCTGTGGCTGAATGCCATCAAAACTTCACAGCAATGTTCCAACACCTAGAGTAGCGTCTTCTCACAAGACTAGTGTTACTCCTCACCAATAGGATCCTTGATTTCAGAAGAACAGTTATATGCATGTTTGGACATATCACTGCTTTTACCCTGCTGTTCTGTTAGCTCATCCCATAAAAGAGCTTCATACGCCGCCACAGGGACTTGTAATAAGTAAGAGTCATAAGAGCGGCATTTTGGTTGGGCTCAACAAATTTGCCGGCTAATTTTCACTTTCATGGTCAGTGTCTACAACAAACTAGTAACATAACCACAACTGTCATGTCCTGCTATGCATTGACCTCAGAACATAATCTGGAAAAATAGACACTTAAGATCCTTTGATTAAATTTAATACAATAATGTCCCACGTCATTTTAATATGCTCAAAACATTCTAGCAGGTATGCCTTCAGATTTAATAAGCCACATTCATACAGTTTGTATATATTGTTTTTATGTCATTGTATATGGTCTGCTTGGCCACTTTTGTGCTTTACATAAACCGTGTTCGAGTCTTAGGTGGTCGTGGTCATAGAAGAGTTTTTTCTTTGAATTGTTTTTGAAAACCTTGGTCTCAAACTTATGAATACTGGTCAGTATCAAAAATCAAGTTGCATGTTATTTGTCTCAGACACCATCATTAATGGCTTTCAAAACAGTATTCTTTCTACCTACTGTGCTCAATTAAAAATAATTGAAGCAGTTAGGTAGCATACCTGGCAGAGCAGAAAAATCACAAAGTGGTACTCCACTTATCTCTGTAGCTTATAGTCTGCATTTGTAAATCTATAGACTCACCTCCTCGAAGAGCTCCACCCTCCTGTGTAAAATCAGGGCTCTGCCACTGTCAAGTGCAAAACTAAAGACTCAAATACCCCACATACCTTGCTTTATCCATTATTACATAAATATTTTACAATGTTTTTACCATCTGAAATTATAAAACTGATATTACACTTGCCAGCATGTTTGCTTACTTGATTTCCACTTAATTCAGTCAAGTGAACAGTGTCAGATTTAATTCAGGTTAGTGTTTATGAAGCTGTCACCGTCAGTTAAAGTGCAGTAATGAGGCAGTCCATGATTCTCTCTGTATCTCTTAGACATTTTCTCGTGTTTTTTTGTTGGGGGCAGGCGTTTCTGGAGAGCTACCTGACGCCAGGCCCGACGCTGCAGTACGGCCGTGAGCGCTGGCTAGCCCGCCAGTGGACCCTCATCAGTGAGGCTTCAGTCACCAGCGGCCTGAAGGAGGGCACCGTATTTCTACTCAAGTGCAAAGACTTTAGCTTGGTGGTCACCGTCAAGAAGATCCCCTACATCAAGCTTTCCGAAGAGTTCATCGACCCAAAGTCTCACAAGTTTGTCCTCCGGCTACAATCGGAAACCTCTGTGTAGACATGACTTTTTTTTCCCTCTTTTTTTTCCATCTTTCAGTCGCTCACAAGCTATTCTTTTTTTGTTTTTGGTTGGAATTTTCTAGTTTTTGGGTTTGCTTTGTTTTTTTTTAATGTAATATATACATATGGATCTATATATCACATATTTGAATATATTTCTTTTTTTGTTTGTCGGTTTATATATATATATTATATATATGTCAGAATGGGCGAGTGTGTTGGCGGGATGCTAACATGCGAACGTTCCAGTAGTGTACTAAAGACGTACAAATCTGTTTGGAACACAGCACACAGGTCCATATCTTTATTTTTAATTCTAGAAATTTCGCTGTGGGGAGAAAAGAGAAGAAACTGCTCTTGTCAGCATCCCCTGGACCACTCCAAATGGACCCGTTCTAAAAGGAGAGACGATCCTTGGCTTTTTTCACAGCTCAGACGATGACATGTTCAGGCAGATGCACTGTGAATCGAACCGAGTCCCTCTGGACCAGATTTCTCCACGAGTTCGCCACACATTTCTGTGCGAGTGGACACCTGTACCGGCGCCACCGCGCTCCCAGGCCTCTGTACACACTCCACACACCAGGGGCTGTTATAGGAACGGAGCTTTCGCTCCACAGGGTGGGCAAACCCGACACACAGTCCAAGTGATGACCTTTTTCTACTGTAAGTGCATACGAGCTCTACCGGTGCTTTTCCATCAACACACTACATAATCACATTTTTCATTTTCACAATAATGTTTTACAGATGGGAGGTTTCGGGGTGTTTGTAGTGGAGGAAGTTCACATAAGTTTTGCGCTCAGCTAGAAGAATGGAGGCTTTTTTTTTGTTTAGTTTTTTTTTTTTTTTCCCCCACATAAAACTCTAGGGAGCTTCTGGTCTCTTGAAGTTTAATTAATCAAGAAACGATACTAAAGAAAAATCTTCAGGCACCTCAAGGTCATTGCTGCTTTGCTTTTTGAATACAAAGCAAATACAGGTGGGCTGTTTTGACTCTGTAACGCAGATATACAGCACCGGAAAAAATAAGAGACCAATGCCAAAATGTTTATAGGTGCATGTATTGAACTGAACGGCTTTGCCTTCGTTTTGAAGAACTGTTCACAATATTTCTCCTAATTTCCAAATAAAGCATAATTTTTAAAATAATTGTCTAAACATCAAAATAAGAGAATTGATGCAGTGTTTACAGATCTTTTATAAGTTCAAGAAAACAAATCTCTTGTTCACTCTTAAACAAAATATCGGTAATTACCTTTGACGAACTTCTAGTAGCGTTTTACCATCCAACTGGTCTTATTGCGACAGGAGATTGTTGATTACAGCAATGTTTTTATACTTTTCCTCATGAAGTAAAATGTGATTCAGGTGATCATTGATTAATTTTTTTTTAAATATATATATATTAAAAAAATAGCAGTGGTCTCTTACTTTTTTCCAGGGCTGTATAATTGCTCAAACTCTCCCAAAAAATTTATAAATAAAAAGCCGGTTTCCAACGCGGTGATGCTGCCAGTCCCTTCGCCTTTATCCAAAACATTTTTACTGAGGAGTCAATGCCCTAATTTACATCTCTGAGGACATGTTTTTATTTTGTAGTCTGCTTTAGCATCTGAACTGACACTGGGTCCTGGTTCTAAGCCATTTTTATATAATGCCTGGCCCACACTATAATCATTATTCAGTCCTCTAAGACCCCACACAGTGAGATTTCAAGATTTGCATCAAATAAATGGCCACACACTCAAGAATCGGCAGCTTGATCAATGGCCTGTCTCTCAGAAACTGAGATCTCATGGAATCGCGTAGGACTTCAAAACAAAACAAGCATGGAAAACCACAGTAACGCACAGATTATTGAACAAGAAAGTACATTTTACTCTGTTGTATTTTACACAGAACTAAAATACACAGGATCCACAAAAGATGGGTGATTTTTCTCTGTCTTTCATACACGTGTTTAAAAGAGGTCAACGCTCCATCAGACTACAGGACCTTCAGAGAAATTTGAACATGTTTGATGTTTACAGTCGGAAATTGGGCTGCTCACGACTGAACTATGAGCAGATTGTAAGAGTGAAGATTGGGTTCTCCTCACCCTGCAGCAGAGAATTAAGACAGTTAATCCTGCCTGAAATCGGGACACTTACGCGATTGATGGGAGGGACGGGCTCCGAACTTAAATCTGCTTCACAATTGACAGAGATCTCATGAAATGTGGGTCAACCATATGGGAGAATTCAATCATATTTTACAAAATTGTCCCATCACACCAAGTCCCAAAGCCTACATAGACACATGCTTTGTCCTTTGCATTTTCCTCCATTGATTGAATTCACAAGGTTATTAAAAGTAAGTTCAGTGTAATAGAATCTATAAAATCCTGCATTGATAAGATATTTACCTAAATGCAGAATGAGCATTTACAAATCTGCCAAGTGTTACTTCACCTTTTAATTCTGGCATGTTGGTAAAAATACACTTGAGCTATGATTAAAAAAATAGACAAAGATGACTTGGACTTGGAGAAGCTTATTTGGTTTGTTTGCGCAAGTTATGAGTCACATGACTGCAGAATCGAGCTGGCTCACATTCACACACTGTTTCAGTCCATTTTTATTCTGTTTTGGAGCATATTAACATTATTTCGGGTATGATTACACGTATCAAATTAATATATTTCTGAAAGCTGGCATGGAAATTAGATAGGACTGACGTTGCTTTGTTTTCTGTTGCTGGTTTTGATTGAATTAACCTCTTCTGAAGCTCAGGCCTGGACCTTAATTCACAACTGAGCATGGGCACATTTTTTAATCAGCAGGAATGAGAGTGGGGGAGTGTATCCTGCTCTTTTGGTTTTGTTTACTACTGGTTTATGCTAACCCTATGGCCAAAGATAACGATGCAAACTGGTTTTCTATAAGGCTTTTGATAAGACGCAGGAAACACGATAACGTGGTCACTGAGAAAGCACTTAAAACCGACCGAGATGCTTGTAGGGAACATGAGTAGAGACTTATCACCACACAAGTGTGTATGTTGTGAAAGAGATTGCTTTGAGAAATGATTAAGGCTCGATCGGTGTTTGGTAAGTGTAAAGGATTTTTTTCCCATTGATCCTAGTTTGCAGAACACATTTGTGTTTTCATTTGATGCAATCATGTTTATATCAGCGCTCATCCGAAACTTCAGAAACTTTTTGTATTAGAAGCATGACTAAGATTGACAGTAAAAAATAAAAATAAAAAGGTTTGAAGTGAGATTAATATGCAAGCAGTTTCACGTGAGAGTGGAACAACAAAATGCAAGAGTTATGCATTCTAACCCGCCTTGTCAGTTCAAAAGCGCAGCCACTCGGTGCCCTCTAGGAAATATTGTGTTGAATTATACACTGTAGGGGACGTTCATTTTACTTTAATATTTGTGCCGGATTTTTCTGCCACCAGAACGACTGTGCAAATGCAATTTTTTTTACTCGTCTTAAAAAACGAAAACATTATTCATCCTCTATTATCGTTCAGATGCTTTTTAAAGACGATGCTGATGATGAAGACTGGTGTGTACTTTATATGAACCTCTCACAATGTGACCGTGCCTCTGTTTTTACACAGTGTGTTTGTATTTATACTGTATATGTGCATAATTAAGTCATTCCTAATTTAAAAAAACGCTTCCGTTACGACTCACTCTTTTCACCTGTTGCTCTGAAAGGCCTACATTTATATACCTGTCGTCATGTTGTAACAAACGTGTTTCAAAGCTCACAACACAGACATTTGTATGGAATAAACATTTGTATGAACATTGGTAAGGCTCAGTATTTTTTGCCCCAAAATAGGAAGCCATGGTCATGTTTTTAGTTATAATTCTGCACAAAATGTTCTATAATGTCTCTAATGTGGTAAAGTTATTGATTATTGTTTTCTATTAATTCGTCTAAATGAAACAATTTAAAAAGCAGAAAAATGTATCATGGGTTCATTTGTTTTGTTGAAAAGCCTAATCACATCCAAAAATGTCCGCCTTCTGAGTGAATTTTTCCAATTTAAAGACTGGAAAACCCTCTACCGGTGACTGATGATGCACACTGTATGGACAAAAGTATTGGGATGCCTGTCTATCAAATCCATAGACTTTAATATGGAGTTCTTCCCCCCCTTTACAGCTATAACAGATTCCACGCTTCTCAGAAGGCTTTCCACAAGATTTTGGAGTTTCTGTGGGAATTTGTACCCATTCATTCTTCACTGTATAGAGTTTTGTCATTTCTGCTTGTAGCTTCAGACTTCCTGCACATCTCAAGCAGTGAAGGCAGCAGACGCTTGTGTGACTCAGTGTAACAAACTTGTCATTCTGGATTAGTATTTGAACCTTGCGGATGGTCGGCTGCCCCCAAAGGTCTCAAACAAGCCTGCTGGCTCACATCACTCGGTGAGTCATGTGCCTGGCATTTGACCTTCTTGCAATAAATCCCAGAACAGGGGATTTTTACAGGAGGATAATGGCAACTCAGCATGAGTGGTAGGGTGTATTGAGGGTGAATTGGGGGTAATAAAGGATCTGTTTTACTTTAGTTCTTAGCTTTAACATTAGTCATTCCAGGCTAAAACCAGCATTTAAAATGTTGCACATTATTCTGTACTCTGTAACACTTTACATCTAAACCTGTTCAGTTTGACTGAGTCACAGTTTTGTATTGTACTCATTCACAGTTTTTCATTACACAGATATATCACCCAACCACTGGGAATCGCTAATTTTTTTCAAGAAATCATTTAATCGAAAAAGTGGCCTTAATGATGTAGTCCTTCTAAACTGATCTTAACCTGAAGAGGTTTCCCCGACTTTGAAATAGAAATCTTTAATACATTAAATTCTATCCCCTTGCCTTTGGTCTTCAGATGAGGAAAGAGGGCGTTAGGGTGGAGATGTGAGAGTCACTCCTATAGTCACAAATTGCAAAGCGTCAATTGGTTTTTAGCAAAGAGTAAAAGTATCTCAAATGACAACCCAAGCAACAACTGACCCATTTAGGTGATTGCCTAGTTTGCTTTTATGGACTAGGAGCTCTGTCTTCGATGCTTAGCTATTAAACAACACTAACCTCAGATTATTATTTTCTCTTAGTTAAAGTAGCCAGAAGTTGTCTATATTGTACCACAGTAGCTCTGCACATCTTTAATAGATTTTCTTGCTGTAACAAACATGTTTACTCAATTCAAGTTAATTATTTCTCACAAGAAGCTCATTCAAAGGAGAAATTCCAAGCAAAAATACTGATTGCATTTTTTATACCACCATTGTATTTATTTTGTTAGTAAGATTATTAATCTTGAAAAGTTGGTGTCACTTTTCCACAATGGCACCAGTTCGACTCACCTCGTCTTTTTTGGTTTCCCATATACAATTCCTGGGGCTATTTTTTTGTACCTCTGTCGTGGTTCCAAGTGAGCTGAGTAGGAACCAAACCGCATGTGAAAATACTGCTGACTCCTGAGTGGTCAGAGAGAATCCTCACACCTGAGATAGTAGACCTGCATTCTGCACAAATCTGACATTTTTCAAAAGTCTACTATATCAGCTGCCAATTTTCCATCCACTGATTGATTCTACACTCACTCAACTATGAACTTTTCTGGTGGTCTGGCAGTTAGGGAGTTGCCACCGCCATTAGGAGGGTGTAGGTTTGAATCCCAGGACTGGCAGTAGTACACTGAGGTACTCTTGAGGGATACAATTGCTTCACTTAGTGAATGGGTTAACTGCAGAAAAAGATTTTTCACACTGCTCTGTTGTGTTCATGCACGACTATAACGGGGTACAAACAGTAGCGAAAAACCAACAAGGCTCCATGTATCTAAAAGTGAACGAGAACAGCCCTCCTTTGCATTTTTGATCAAAGATCAAATTCCTAACCAATAGATACAGAATGTACGTAATTCATTATAACGGCTGTGTGTGCAGTGTTGGAGCTAACTTGTTTGAAGGACAACTTGACTAGCTGTGTCCTAATTACCATCCAGTCTCTAGTCCTAAATAGCCTTTGGATTCCTGCGTGGAAGGAGCCGGACCGTGCACATTTTTCACCCCCGCACGAAGCAGCCTACTGTCCCCTCCGTGCTTTCTATTTACACAGAAGTTGTTAATGGCTAGACGCCTCCGGGTCGTCTCCTGGGAGATCGCCCGCATTTGGTGGCACAGATCTCGGCCAGGCTTTGACTTTGTGACGTGCGGGGATGCCCCGTTCACCCAGTCGTTATGCATAACGCAAGCTAATGAGGCTAAATAATTGAAGCAGACGTGAATAATTCAGCGCCAGGGGCGAGAAGGTGCGAGAGAGAGAGAGAGAGAGAGAGAGAGAGAGAGAGAGAGAGAGAGAGAGAGAGAGAGAGAGAGAGAGAGAG
>JBBMFX010079086.1:0-10300 GCA_037832545.1 Rhabdalestes septentrionalis
GTGGCAAACAGCATCTTTATTTGATGCTTGGCAAAACAAAGCCAGACTGCCGTAACTTCATTGTAATGTAATTGCAGTGTTCTAGATTGCAGCGCATTCTGGTATTCTGCCTTGGTTTTCCCTCGGTTTTTGGAAGTTACGGCAAAAGCAACATATCATTTTTACCAAAAAACAACAACATTGACTCAAGATATTTTACTACATGATAAAACTGATGTCCATTTCCCCAAAAATGGTAATAACTGATTTTCGCTAAAAATTGATGTTAGAGTTTTGTTCTAAAAAGTTGCGTTATAAATGCCATGGAGCCCATGGCGGTCCAGCCTTTTCTTGTCTATCAACCCTGCTCATTATCTACTTTTTGTTTGGCCAGTAGAGGCTTTTATAATATTATCATTATAATTACTACCAGTGTTGGGCAAGTTATTTCAAAACTGTAATCTATTATGTATTATTTGTTACTGTCATTTCAAAGTAATTTGTTACATTACAATATTACTGTATTTAAAATGTAAGGCGTTACACTACTATCGCATTATAAGTTACTCTTGCCAAAATAACTGGAAATATGAATTTGGTGCGTAAATATAGCTCACGACGCTCAATTAGCTGCACCAAAAAAACTTCTTTCCGGTATAATAATGCATTGTAACTCACGTTACTGACATATGTACCGAGTAAAATATTACCAATTTTTGTTCTGTAATGCCTTACATTACCGTGTTACAGCAAAAAGTAATGCAGTACAGTAATCAGTTACTTTTGTAACGCGTTACTCCCAACACTGATTACTACAATTACTGATTCATAAAACATAATAACAGGAAAGATGCTGTTTGGACCAAAACAACTTTTGCAGAAATGAGTTCTCGAGCGCTTCAAACTGAAACATGTTCCAGTGGAATACAAGGCTCACATCAATGTTTCAGATGTGGAATGGGGGTTCACAGTGTTATAGATACGGCTCAAGGCTGAATATTGGGTGAAGTGAAATTTGAACGTGGCGAGCTTCAAACTGGAGGGAGACCTTTAGAAGATGATTCATGGACGGGAGGATTCAGAATGTCATGCAACAGGAGCTAGGGAATAACACTCAATCCCCAGCAATCTGCTAGGCGTCTGGCTTTCGAATCCAAATGAATATGGTCAGATGGGAAAGGACTTGATGACTCTCTGAGACACTCTACAATGTTTAGCCCTTTGAAGTGTGGAGCTATTGTCATTTTGTTATTCATTTGACTTACAAGTGATATAATTATTTAGACCTAATTACACGATTAGTTACCTAATGGATTGGTAATTCATTCCATACAGACGGGAAAATAAAGGTAAGAAGAAGTGCTTAAAAACATATATGCTTTTTGGGAGGGTTCAAGCAAAAGGGCCCATTCGCCAGAAACATGCTTGTACGTTTTATGAATGTAGCTCAGTGTGTTAATATCACATAGAGCAGGAGAAAGACTAAAATAGACAGCCAGTGCAGAGAGTGAGTGCACATTCAGCTGGTACAAGAATGTCCTGATGCTGTGCAAGAAAAAATACTATGTTTGGATCAGACAAAAAAACACTGCCGTCATTAGAAATGGAAGACGCTGACAAGACAATACACACTAAACGCTCTGTCACACCAACATGTCGACAGCAAAAATGCAGTAAGTAATACTATATGAAATGAACTAGGAATGGCGAATGGTGATCAAGTGTTTCCACATGTCCATAAGGACAAATAGAAATGAAACTTCGAGTTTAGCTTTGGTGAACTGTAGACCAATCTGTGTGATCTGAGTCCTATTTTGCTATTTTGCCTCTGGAAGGGCTGGTCCATTGTATAACAGGGTTGAAAATACAAAATGCAAGAGGCACTATTCTAGCAATTGTTTTCCATAGCTGTCTACTTTCACAATCAAATATTTATTCAGCAACAAACAGAAAGTACATTTTAACAGCTGGGCTGAGGAAAACACGCAATAGAGCAACATTTCTTGTGCTGAACGTTGACACCTATAAAAGGCAGGGGGAAATAATGTTTGTTTGAGTGGTGTTACGAACACATTTATATTTGAATAGGAAAAAATACTTCATTGTCTTTGTGCTTCAAAAACAACACAATTTTGCACAATCCCATTCAGTGCAAAGTAAAAGAGGGCAGAAAGTTTAAGAACAATTTTACGAGAAATAACATACCGGTAGTTTATACAGAACAGGTGCTATACAAAACAAGAAATCTACTGTATAGAAAAATAAACAAGAACAGTATGGTTAGCAGCATTTGCAGGTTTTTGTATTTGAAGGTGATTAATTCCCAGAATTCCCAGAATTGCACAGTTATAAAAATTATTGCACAAGAGTGTATTGTTCAGTAGCGTGTTATTATTATTGCACAATACAATTATTTATTAATGCAACAGCCCTGGCATATGTGCGTTTTTTTTTCTGTTTGGCTTTTATTGTGCTGTACAACCTTCCTGAGGGTAACAGCTGGACCAGGTGATGCACAGGGTGGGATGTAACCTTCAGGATGCTGCATGCTTTCCTGTGGCAACGGGACCTGTACAGCTCCTCTAGGGAGTGGAAAGCACAGCTGATGGCCCTCTGGAGTGATGCTTTTTCCTGAGCAGTGCTACTGGATGCAGTATGTCAGTACACTTGGAGCACCTATGGATGGACACTAGCAGCTCCTTGGCCACTGCGTTGTTCTTCAGGACCTTCAAGAAGTGGAGTCACTGCTGTGCCTTCTTTATCATTGCTGTGATGTTGGTTTCCAGGATAGGTCATCACCCAGGTGCAGGCCAAGGAACACAGTCTCCATTGATTTGTATGGGCTGAGGGTCAGATTAGTACCTTCTGAAATCAACAATTATTTATTTGGTATTTGTGGTGTTGATGACCAGGTTGTTTCAGCTGCCCCATGATGACAGTTTTTCCACTTCGTCCCTGCATGCAGATTCATCTCACCCCGAGATGAGCCCTACCACTGTTGTATCTTTGCAAACTTCACAAGCGTTGATCGGGTGGATGGTGGTGCAGTCGTGAATGTATAGAGTGTACAGCAGTGGACTCAGCACATGTCCCTGAGGGGAGCCGGTGTTGAAGCTGAGTGCTGAGGACAGGTAGGGCCCTACTTTGGCTCTCTGTGGGCGGTCGCTGAGGAAATCCTTGGCAGATGGTGTGAGGGAGGCCAAGGTCGTGAAGTTTGTTTACCAGCCTGGCAGGGATGATGGTGTTAAAACCTGAGCTGAATCCAATGAATAGAAGCCTGGCCTAACTGTCCTTTTGTTCAAAGTGGGTAAGGGTTGTATGGAGGGCTACGGATATGGCATCCTCTGTTGATCTGTTCTCCCGTTGTGAACTAGTGGGGGTCGAATGTGGTTGGAAGCCCTTGAATGACGTGACATTTGACCAGTTTCTCGAGACATTTTGAGATGACCGGAGTAAGAGCCACAGGCACGAAATATTTAGGCACTCCAGGTGCAGAGGTTCAAATATGCTCCAGTCGGTAAGCTCAAAACAGTCCTGCAGCTGCAAGGAGGCACCTTCAATCCAACTTTTCACCGTTTTGAAGATGGGGGGTTCTCTTTTCCTGAGGGGGTTATAAGCTGGTAGCATAAACAGGGATATATGGTCCGACTGACCCAGATGGGGTCTTGGTATGGCCCTGTATCCCTGCTTGAATTTGGAGTAGACTTTATCCAGCAGGTTATCCCCATGTGATTCATGTGCTGAAAGAGTTTAGGGTACACAAGTCTACATGATTAAAGTCCCCCCCTATTATATGTGCTGCCTCTGGGTTTTTGTTTAGCAGTGAGCTAATGGCGCTACGTAGGAGGCTAAGGGCAGACTTAGCATTAGCATCTGGAGCTATATACACTGCCGTGATCAGAACTGCTGAAGATAACTCCTGGCAGTCAGGCTCTCTAAGTCTGGTGAGCAGTGGCCTTTCACAGTCTTAGTGTTGTTAGCCCGTTGTTCGCTGATATTGATACAAAGATGCCCACTTTGTTGTTTCTGAGAGTTCAGGTTTCTGTCTTATTTAGGGGCAGGACGCTGACTTCTAGCCCCACAGCTGTGTCGGTTATTGCTGTGTGAAGCCATGACTCTGTGATGATCAGGGTGCAGCATTCTCTGGTGCAGATGAGTAATGTTTGTTTATTTAATATCTACTATTGGGGTAGCTAGTGTACTAGTGGTTAGGGAGTTGCCCCTGCATTCAGAAGGTTGTGGGTTTGAATCCCAACATTGCTGATGGCACCCCTTAGGTAACCTTGAGCAAGGTACCTTCTCCACACATTGCTTCACTTGGTGAATGGGATAGATACAGACAAAGAATTTCACACTATTAAGGTGCTACTTTCACTTTATTTACTGATTGTTTGTTTATTTGACATTAACACCTTTTAACGATGGCAGTGAGTAATGCTTATACCACTTTTGTCATAATTATTAATGTTTGCTTATCTGATCTTAATAACACCTTTCGTTGGCAGCAGTGTTCCATATTTGTTTATTTGATGTTTATATCACTTTAGATATAAAGTGGATATCAGTGTTTAATTATTTTTGATGTTTACAATGCTTATTATACATTATATTTCATGTTGTAATGTTTCTTTATATTCATGTTTTTACTAGTGCATTGCTTGCTAGCAAACCAATGCAGTTCCTATCCTTCCAAGCACCAGCCACAACTAGATTGAATAGCTGAATCGCTGACTAAACCAAACTAAACACTGGCTTAAATTTTACAACAAGCAATTTCTTGCATCAACATTCAGTTTGCATGCATTGTGGTTCCCCCTTTGGACTCTGGAGTGAACCAGTGAACAGAGAGGTAAAGAACGCCAGGCTCTGATAAGGTCAACATGCATTAGGTGCAGTTTTGATCATTTGATCAATACTAAACCCCACAAGCCCAGAAGCGTGGAGGAGCAAAGTTCACGAAAGGTCTCTTTTCAGGCCACGTCGATACCAACAGCAGCTTTACAGGGAACAGCACAGCTGGTTGCATAAACTTTTGCTTTGCACATTTGCGCTGGATGCAAATGATCAAAATTCAACCTCTGAGGCATCTGCTGTTTTATTTATGAGCCTCAGTAATGGGGGGTAAAGAGGGGAGATTACGAATGCTGGAACTGAAGCAAAGCGGGAGAAGAACAACAGGGCCGGTCGGCCTTTTGTCCATCATGGATTGAACTAGCCTACGCACCCACGGCTAACAGTACTGACACATTCTTGGTGCTCCTGTTCCTCTGGCCCGATATTCGCGGTGTCTGTGGCGTGGGTAGTATTGATTCTGGATGTTGAGCTTTGCTTTACAGCGTGAAAACATTTGAAAATGCTTTTACAGTGCATGGGAGTTCACTTTCAGCTCAGTGACAAATGAGTCTGTTGGAAAACAAACAAAACTTCTGGAATATAAAGCAGGTGTGAGGATATGAAGTCTGCTACCAGACTCATCTACAGGGTAACGCACCACAAAGTTGTAGTCAAATTTTTCCAGTGTTTAGGTGAATAACTTTCACTAGGGATCAAAGATTTAGAACCACTGTCTGCATGCCAACATTTGTATGTCTATAAATAAGGCCCAGGTCTGTTAAAGTAGCAGTAAAGACCATTTTTCTGGCTTAAGGCTTGAGCGCAGTTGACCATCTACAGACATAAATTCCATGTTACATACAACTGTTCCCACGTTTAAAAAATGCTAGACTATGCTGTTGCTAATATGGCCTAAAATTCCAATGATATTAGCAATGTTGTCACTTATTCAACAAAAGCCATTGCACGTGATTCTATATAATATTGGTTCTTGTAGTCTGAAAACTGCATCTTGTAATGGGTGGTTGTTAGAGTTTATCATTTAAAATTAATCACAAGCTATGAATTATGAATGACCAAATCTTAACATTTTATAAATTCAGTTTGTCCTAAAATAGTTAAAACAGTACTTTAGTCTCTTTTTATAAATTCTAGTTAGTAATATATTCAGTTCTATTTTTGCACAATAAAAATATTTAACACATATTTCAATTGTCAGAAACGGTTATTAGTAGTAAAATAAGCCCCGTAAAGCTACAGAAATAGGCCTTTAATCGGTTATGTTAAGCCAATTGTCAGAAACTTGGACATGACTGTTGCCCACATTGGCCAGTAATAAGCTATTTGGATCAGTTCAAATAAACACATATGGATGCAATTCATACAGGAACTGTAGTAACACAAAGCTTTTCAAAGTAAAACAACATAATCAAATGTATTATAACAATTTATCTGGTCTAAATACAATTAACGTTAACGCTCTGCCGTGCCTCTCAATGCAGCACAATTTTTGTGTTTAGACAATGACGAGCATTTCGGGATAATTAAATAAATAAAGCGTTAAGATATTTCTTGGTTACGTTGGTGTTCACTTTGAAATTTTGTCTTCGTTATCCCTTTAAATTCCAACACAATTCTTCAACACTGACTGAGACTCTTCTTCCAAGTTAAAGGTGTATTTCCCTCTGTTTAAAATAAAACACTATCATACATTCAGGAGAAAATGACTTTTACTCAAAGTTAATGATGTTACACCCAGATAACATGAGCTAAAGACCACAGCCAAACTGCCCCCATGACTTCACACCTCCCCTCTTTCCTCTGAAAGACTGACACAAGGTCAGTTCACAAAGTAAGAGAAGGAAATTTTAACAGAGACAAACAGGTGAATTTAGTCACTGGTTAAACACAGATCCTTTGCTTGATTGAGCTCATTAGACACTACAGAGCCAAAAAGACAAACAGAAATAGCATCATAACTAATTAGAATTTGTACAAATCGAGTATAAAACAATGACTAGCTGAATTCTATATTGTAATCCTGCCTAAAACTGTCGAAACCAAGAATTTTTTTTTTTTTAAGGAATTCAGCAAAACTACAAATAAATTGCGGACAAGGTCCAAAAAGATTTTGTTTTTAAAATGTGTATAAACTTACAAAAAACAAGCTTTATATACATGTATATTTGAGTGCTACCATTTGCAATACATACACACAAACACACACATATATATGGGTTATTTTTATACTATCAAGTGGGACGAAGGTTTTGATTTTGAGTGGTATTTTATACAAAATGAGATAAGAAACCAAACTTACACAGAAGAGCTGCTGTGAGTGGGGCTTTGTGTATGTGTGTGTGTGTGTGTGTGTGTGTGTGTATTTTCATCTCAGGGACAATCAGCCGTTTGTTTCTGCCCCACATTGTGAACTGTGGGGTGCTTGGAGAATAAGGAGATGAATACTAAACAGCTCTGAAGGAGCAGCAAGCCTGGTGGGAACTGAACAAGCTCTGAATTGAATTCATTTAAACAATAATAATAATAATAATAATAATAATAATAATAATAATAATAATAATAATAATAATGTTCAGGATTGATAACCTGGCAACCCACCCCACACATACGCATATAAACACACACGTTTGATTTCCTGTGTGTTTACTTTTGTGTGTTTTGTGTCGATAAAATGCTGCTATGCTGAACCAGCTCTCACCAAAAGCTCAGGAACCCAAGGGTCATATTTTACTTTTTTGCAAATAATAACATTTCTTTTTATTTTGAGATGCATTTTGACCTCGTCAAGTGTTTGTTTACGTTTAGGTCCCCGCGTTTCTATCACACACACACTCCCTTTCACACCCATTATAAACGCATACACATTCTCTCTCACTCACACACACACATTCTCTCACTCTTACACACACACTCATTCTCTCCCCTCACACACACACGCACACAGACCCCACAATTAGTTACTGACCATCAGTTTGTCTGCTGGAGGTCCTGGTCCAGTGTTTAGAGTTGAAAAAAGCACGGACTGAAGTAAAGCCTCCGAGATGTTGGAGAAGTCCTTTTCTTGATCCCACTAATCTTGAAAAAAGCAAATTTTGTCCAGTTTCGCTCTTTATCTCTGCCACAAAGACATTCGTCCCTCCTAAGAGTGGAAACACACCATTTTAAACATTTTAATACACCCCGCTCGTCCCGCGTCTCCCGCTCTCCAGCAGCTCCAGTCTGAGTGAAGAACGTTATTCCGCCCTCAGCGGTATTCCCGAAAGCCCCGCCCCCTGCGCCGGGATTGGCTACAAACGTCACATCTTCTACCTTTGATTGGCTTGTGGAGAAAAGGGGTGGAATCAGAAAAGCAGGTTGTTTTGAGGCGGATACGGGGTTTATCTTCTCATGTGTTTATATTTAAGTGGCGTATCAGGCATTATTTCCGCATCTCCAGAGTTTCAGCCTCACGCGTTTAGCGTACGAATGAAAAATTAAACTGCTGGTTTTCAAATAATGCAGCCACGCAGTATGAACAACGCATGGCACCAACAGTCCCACGTTACTAATGCAACAATGCATTGCACCAAGACTGCCACATGGCTGATGCCATAACGCAACACTGTATGCCACTGAGGCTCCCATATTACTAATGCAGCAATGTATGGCACTATGACTCACAAATTATTAAAGCAACAGTGCATGGCACCCTCACTCCTACACTGCTATTGCAAGTCCCAATTTACAAATGGAACAATGCATGGCCACAAGACTCTAACATCTTCAATGCAATGCATTGCACCAAAACCTCCACATTCGTAAGGCCGAAGGGCATCCACATTCCTACATTACTATTACAGCAACACATAGTACCAAGACTGCCACAAATCTATAACACTATACAGCCACACAACTACAATGAATATTACAATGCAACAATGCAAGTACATCAACATTACTAATGCAACAATGCATGGCACTAAGACAACAATGCATGGTTCCAACATTCTTACATGACTAATTCAACCATGCATTATCAATGCAACAATGGCTCCAAGACATTAGTAATGGAACAGTGAATTGCCCCAACACTTACTAATTATAAAGTGCATGACTCGGACATTCCCACGTTACTAATGCAACAATTAATTGGACCAGTGCTTCAACACAACTAACGCAACAAAATTTGAAGAACCGTGCATTCTGCAGCAAGATCATTTTCGTGCATGATAATGAACCGTCTCATGCTGTAAACAACACATCCTCATCTCGGGCTGCTATGGGCATAATAGGGGACAAACTTATGGTGTGGCCCCCATTCTCCGCTGACCTCAACCCTGTTGAGAACCTCTGGAGCATCATCAAAAGGAGTTTCTATGATGGCAGGAGGCAGTTCACATCTAAGCAACAGCTGTGGGAGGCTACTCTGTCCTCATGCAACACAACTGAAGCAGATACCATCCAAAACCTGACAAATTCAATGGATGGGAGAGTTCAGAAGCTCCTTTTGAACAAGGGGAAATGTAAATTTGTATGTGCAAATGTAACATCACCTATAATGAAGTTTTGACTTGAATACTGTTTGATTTCAGTTACTTTTCAGTTTGTAATAACCTGCTAATGCTTATAATTTCATTAATGACCATTTTTTGTTTGGAAACTCTGTTGTGCATAATAATTTGGAACATATATTTGAGTGCATTTTGAGTGTTTTATTTTTTTTAAATATACTGTTATCATTGTTATCATTATCACTACATCTACAGGACAGTGGCCCTGGAGAACCGCTATCCCACCTATTAGCCCTGTTTCCTCACACCAAGTCCACTTACTTACTCAGTGCTGAACAGTGATACTAAAGGACTGATGGCCTCTGCTATAGAAGGTAAGTAAAAACATAAACTAGTGTTTAACATGTTTTCCCTGCAATCTTTTCTCTGTTGCACTGGAATGGAGCTGAGTTACAGTCGGCAAGCAAAACTCATTTTCAAAACCCTCACTCATGCAAACAGTTTATTTCCACATGCAAACAGAACAGATATTGCGCCTCACTGCACAACCTGGAATTGATACTAAAGTGGTTTGGGCTCTGCACAGAAAGTGGGAGTGACTGAGATCCTATTATGAGAAAAGAGAACAACTGTGAGAAACACAAACACACACACACACACACACACACACACACACACACAGACAATAAATGAAGTGTGTGTGGCTTAAAGGATGATGGGAAACAAGACTGACTTTCTCTCTCTCACATGCACACATGCACAGTCACAGTCAAGCACATATACACATATCACTATGAAACACTATGTACTTAAAATATGCTTAACCCTACCTTAATTTACCCCTGAAAATACGCCACATACCTGAATTTGAATTAAGTGGCCATTAATTTGTAAACCGTTCCCTAAATTTTACCTTAAAAATGGATTTAAGGTGTGAGTGTGAAACACTTTTACTCCTTAACATAAGGCATTTTCTT
>JBBMFX010079125.1:0-10298 GCA_037832545.1 Rhabdalestes septentrionalis
CATTCACTTTCTCTCTCTCTCTCTCTCTCTCTCTCTCTCTCTCTCTCTCTCTCTCTCTTTTTCTTTCTTTCTCTCACTCTCTCTCACTCTCACCCCCATTTGCTGCAGTTTAGGATTTTGTCATTTTCTCCTCTTTGTTGCAGTTGGCTGAATTTTTCTGTTGCCATGATCAGACACTCAGGCAGACCAGACATAGTAGATGAGTCCATGACCCCAGACAGAGGTAGAAGTCTGGAACTGGTGACCCAGAAAGAAGTAAAGCTGGAGGTGCCAATTATAGTGACCTAAGCCAGGCTTTGCACTCCTCTCTTTCTGAGAGTCTTTCATAGCGCTACTCATTACGATGTCCTGGATATGTTATTGTCTTAGTTATTTTGGTAAAACCCCCAATTGTAATTCTCAGTATTACACAAAAAATTCAATTATTAAATCGACCATTATCCTCTACCAAATGTGTCCTTTTGTTAGTGGTTGGACAAGCTGTGAAGGGAAGTGAAAGTGATCATTTGGTCAAACATGAACACACCACAGTGTGAACAGCAACAAATTCTTCCTCTGCATTTAACCCATTCACCAAATGAAGCAGCAGGCAGCCAGGAACACAGTGTCCAGGGACAGTAACTTGCTCAGGATAACTCAAAGGTGCCTAGCAGTCTTGGGAATCAAACCCAAAACATCCTGATCACAGGGCGAACACCCTAACCACTAGGCTAGAATCTGTTCCATCTGTTGATACAAATAATTAATGTTATGTCAGAATTTAGAGTAGTTGTATAATGCCATGCTACTAAGCAAGAGTGTTGTTGTAGCTACAGATGTCATTTGTAAGTGTAGCTATATTTTCGAATTAATAACAGGGATGTTCTCACCACTGTTTGTCACCACGTCTCTATGAAAGGTTAGTATGACAGATGATTATGACTTATATCCAGGGATATTGGTCATTATTAATCACTTTAAATTTTTGAGATTTGGGGCTATTTATAAGACTCAGGTTCAGGCAAATGTAAAAAATGAGCCCAATCTATCCAAATCGCATTGACTTTTACAAAAATCCCAAATAAATATAATTTTTAAATTAGTAACACACACAAAATATGTGTATAATGACAAAAAACAACTGGTGCAGATCCATTTTTTATAAAGCTTGTCTAGTTCCTATTGGAGAACACATTTCATGTGGTTTTGCCTAGTTAATTCCTGCCACATAGCAGATGAACAGATACAATCTCTAACCCCACACCACTGGTAGGATCCCTTGACAACAACCTGTATAGATTTTTCAGTATTACATGTGTGGTATTAAGAATCTGGTCCAGAGGGGTTAAATAGGCCTTGTGAATAAATCCAAAGTGCATAATGTGGGTTTCGGGAGGAAAGCACCGAGAGAAAACGTTGACGTGAAAGCAATTTTATTATAAAGGTCACCCTGTGGCTATATCCTCTGGCAAACACTCAGGTTCAGTGATGGCTGACCACCCACCAGTACCATGGGATTATAGGGATGCTGAAGGGAATGCAGAAAGTTTAGTACATTTTCAAAAGCTGCACAATGTTGTGAGATGGTGATTTACAGTGATGAATAGAAGTGGGCGCCCATCAAACTGTAGTTGTTTAACTAATGTTGGCTCATTCTTCTCCAATGGGTCAGAGATTCTTCCAAATTTATATGGCTTGTGTTTGGACGATCTAATTATTTAATTCAGTGTTTGGCTGGCTCTTTTACTTATATTCTTTCAAATAGAGGAACTTAATAGAAGGACATTTGCCACCATAGATTGAGAGAATAAGGACTGGAGTCTCTTAAGGTAATTTGATGAAGCTGTGAAAAGGATCATAGAGAATAAAAAATGGAGGCAACTAATTTTTTAATGTAAGGATGGATGCTCTGCTGTGCAGGAGTTATATGGGCTGGGCCAGAGGTCTTAAGGCCGAGATTAACAACAGGGATTCTTGGAACTTTTCCAGGCTCCAGGAGAAGTGGGACTGGTCCCAAAAGGGCCAGTTTGACTGACAAAGGGCATTATAGAGGGCAGATCTCTTTACTGAAAGAGCGACCATAGCCAAATCTTGTAAAAAGCCAACAGAAAACCCTCTCAGGATAATCAGACATTTTGTTATCCTATAAGCATGCTGCTTTAATCTTTAACTTCTTGATGCCTTATCAAGAATATGCACAAAATCTCTTTATTATACCATCTCTTTATCATCTCATATTTTCTCAAATTATAGCAAGCAAATATGTGTCCAAGCACAAACCACTATATAAATAGGCAGATTTTTGTCTTTACATAGCATAAATCAACTTTTTACAGTGACATAAATTAATTTTAGGCTAGTGTGGGGCATGTCTAAATGGCCACATGTTTGGGTCATTTAGACATGCATTTTGCAAGCTGTTAACTCATGCTCTATTTCTGAGCTACTCCTTAACTTCTCAGGTCTATATAAATTAAAGAAGCAAATTTTAGGCATCAAACATGTCTAATTAATCATGTTTTGAGTTAGGGGTCATTTGTTTAAATCTACCTGAACAATATGAATTTTGGACTTTATCTCATATCAGGTGAGTCAAAGCCAGAAACGCTCCTGATCCTCCTTCACTGTCTTCAGGCACTTTGTGTCATGGGAATGTTTCACCACACCACTCTTTAAGATTCTTGATTAACCTTTTGCAAAATTTGGAAGATGATGTTCTGAAGCTTGTTGCCTCCAGCTTGTCCGGCCCAATGGTTCCTGCTTCCCTTTAATATTTCAGGCACCTCAGTGAGTTGGTCTGAGGAAGGGAGATATCGTCTGTGCCCTGAGCTTTCGCACTGAGGACTGGCACATATTACACCAGCAGCTGTGATCCTCCATGTTAAGGAGATGATACAGACGCTCTGAGCGCTGCACCCTTTCCTCCTGAGTGGATTCTGCCTGCATCTGTCTCAGATATTTCCTTTTCTTAGCCCGGATAGTGAGCATTTGTCCTTTAGAAACACGGCAGTCTTCTCTTTGCATCCTCATTGCCTTGTATTGTGTATCCTTGAAATTCAGCTTTGGTGTTTCAAAACACATTGGCTAAGTTGAAACTGAAATTAAGAGGGTGTCATGTAATTGAGTTTGAAACCTGATGATGCCATGATCAGCTAGGAAGGTCGGGGGAGCACCACAGCTCTTTTTTTTATGGCTCCAGTAATGCTGATCAAATGTGGGAATCTGCTGGCAGGCATATCCCATCCAGCTTTGGCTCTCCTCCACTGCTGGGCACCACTGGGAACAGGTGTGTGATGTCGTGGTGTAGGTATGTTTCGTTGTTAGGTGCCTAGGTAACCAGGAGTGAGTAAGGAGCTTTAATTAAGCATTAATTAAGCCCAGGCTGGGTTGCTATGTGCCTAAGTCCACCTGTCTCTTATTGTATATAAAAGGAGTTAAATGTTGCCTGCATTGTGTGATTGGTTGTCTGTGAGTGTGTGTGCTTAAAAGCTGGTCGTGCCATTGAATCCGTGCAGGATCACTCATGTTCTACCTTTGGACTGGTCACAGTGAGAAAGAACTAAAGAAAACGTATCCCACCTACAGTCGATAAGGAAAGGGAAGAGGAGCTCTGGAGTTTGTGTATCTTTCCCTGTTTCTCTTTGTCTCTGACTCCGCCTCAACAGACTGTGTGAGCGTCACAAAGCGTGGACTGTGGGAGTCAAAAGGAAAGTTGAGCAGGAATCCTGTGGTTGGAGATACAGTTCCTTGACAGAGGGTTTCAGTTTGTATTAACCGGAAGAGAAGGTCCTCAGGCATTCAAGAACCTTTTAATTCACTGTGTGATATTGAGTGTGCCCGCTCAGCACAAGGAAATAAGTTTGCACTGAAGTGGTGTTTGTATTGGAAACTTGGTCTGTGTGTGCGAGTGCCCTGTTCCCTCAGCGACCATGATAGCTGCCCTGTCATTCTGTCTGAAAAGCAGTTTCAAAAGATGTAGATTACAATTTTTTTGCAATATGATACCATATTCCAATAGCAAGTGCAAATTTGCCATGTCCTCTGAGAGCAAACTGAGTGAAAGCAAACAAGAAATTAGAAATTAATCGTCCAGGACAGATGGACAAAAAATGATTTGATGCTCTCACTATTTCCCTGCCTTGGCTGTGCCCTTACATGTCTCTATTCTGTACAGTCTACTCCCTGGTATTGCCTGGTTAGTGAGTTGCACATGTGGTCAGAAGGCCATGGGTTGGAATCCCAGGCCTCCCAGTGGTACCACTGGGGTTCCCTTGAGCAAAAGACCATCCCCACACTGCTCCCTGGGTGCTGTGTTGCTCAATACAATTCTCAATACAACAAATCTCCAAACCACCTTGCAATGGTTCACAACAGAATTGCATTTCTCATTGACTTCAACAAATTGCAAATGCCTTTGTACATGTCTCAATTGTCTCAGTGCATCTTTGTAAATGGTTTCGTACAAGTAGCCTGCAGTTCGCACAATGAGCCCACATTTAGCACTTTTTCCAAATAAATAGATCTTGCTGATCTAAACTGATTAGTTGATTCTCAGTCTAATTGTAGTTCTCTCCAAAACATGTCAGCATGATTTAATTCTGTAAGTCATTGTATGCACAATAGTCTGTTCAATTGTCAGAATAAGTCAAGAACATAATACCATGAACACCATGTGTGAATCTTGAAACATTTCTTACATTCATGCCAGTAATTGACAGTCAGGTGAAATTAGAACTTGACTAATGAAGGAGGAGCCAAAGCCAGGACCATTTGCAGTTTAAACATGAGGATACCTTGCCATATAAATGAACAGCTTCCTGCTTGAGGAAGGGGAGGAGAAAGAAAAGAAAAAGGAGTGAGGATGTGTGATGGTGGAATAGGGGGATGAGGCCATGTTGTCCCATCAGAATTCGGGCCATAATTATATGGTTGTCAACCATTGCCTTACAATGGCAGAGGTAGGTCTTATTGTTATTATTGATACTGTAACAAATACATAAGGCAGACATTACAAATTGTGAAACAGTGTTGTCCTTTGACTTCAATGACCAGGACTGGATGACAATCTCATATGGGTGGCAGAGGAAAACTTCTCAATGAACAACAAGAACAAGAGATCTGTAACATGGTGATTGCAAATAATGCTCTCACAAACAGATCTGTAATGCAATCCTTTAAAACAATGGCATATTCCAAAATGTCACCTCTATCAGCATCTCCACAATTGACCAGGAATCATCCTTGAATTTGTCGATGAGGCTGGTTTTAAACTGGCCAATGGCTGCAGACGTGGCCGTAACATCTTTGGACAGCAGGCCACAGTGGATGTCCCAGACCAGCGAGGGGCAGTTTAACAATGTGTGCTGCCATATCTGAGAATGGTGTGGCCACACACATCCCCAATTTAGGCCCATACAACACACAAAAGGTCCTCAATTTCTTAAACAATCTTTATAGTCATCTGGTCCCAGAAAATGAGAGAGGTCTTGAAGGGCCTTAACTACCACACTTTGTGATCCTGTGGGTCAATGTGAATTTGCAGTGTGGCTCATCAGGGCCTATGGACAGATAGCAGCATGTGGACAGCAGGAGGATGAGGATGGGGGCCAGGAGAGGAAGAGATACGAAAGTGACCAGTGAAAGTGTTACTGAAATTATGAAACTTAATTTATGGCACTGTAGGCTAGATATAATTTTTCTACATTTTTGTTTGTTTATGTTTAGTACACTGTATACATTTTCTTTTGATGTACTCTAATGTCTGGAAATCACATTATGTGTGTGAATACAAATGGTTACAATATTTTTTTTATTTTTATTTTATACAAAATTGTATTCTGTTAGCTTGACCTCTGCCATGGTGCCAAAACATCTTATCATTTTGACTTGCAGTGCCCACACAATGCCATTGGGGCAATTCATTTTGGGGTCACTGACTATTTATATGAGGAAGGAATTTCATTTTGACACATGAGTAAACTGTTTTGGGAGAGATATGAGCTTTTGCAGGTGATCCATGGTGTTGTGCTGAACAATCCAGTTGATTTTGACAATAGTGAATGCAATTGAGCCAAAGCAATTGAGAAAGATCTGTGCAATTTTGATGGTACTGACTCTTTACATGGGAAAGAAATCTAGTTTTGCACCATGTATGAACAGTTTTGAGAGAGATTTTGCGCAGAACTGCAAGTCTGTTTGGCCAAATTACCTTATAGTTTTAAGAATGTAATTTCGGTTTCAAGAAATGTGCCAAACCAACGGAGAAAAACTGTAATGCATACAAACATTTCTTGGGACATATGCACCTCTACCATAGAAAAACTAGGTGCCAAATGATCTAATTGTTGCGCTAAAATATATAATAATATTTTATATTATTCATAATACATAATACATTCATAATACTTAGGCATAATGTCTTTAAACAAACAATTTCAGTGTTACCTCAGTAGTAACTTTGTGTTGACAAATAAGACATTAATTATACAACAGTTTAAAATCCTTCCTGTAGTGTAATGTTTGTGTTTTTGTTTTTTATTACACATATCCAGCAGTCAAAACAACATTACACTTTCTGACCCTTGATGTGTAACCCAAATCTCTGAGGGAATGTTGTTCAGGGTGTGTTTTCCTTCTCAGAGCCTGCTGAGCAGAAACACTACATCATTGTTTTGAATGTTTAGCTCTGATCTTTTTGACTCAATTAGTAATAGTAATTACATGAGCATGATGCATAACGGGTGTGTGTGTGTGTGTGTGTGTGTGTGTGTAATCAGTCAGGTGAAACAGCTGCCACCTGGTTCACAATGCCTTGGAGTGAAGCCTTGTGTTGAAGTCTTATGTCTACATGTTTGTAAACTGTATTACGAAACTACTTAATCTTCTAAAGAAATGGCTGCAGGAAGATGCACTAATGAGGCTCATACTGTGTGTCAGAGCTTAATAAGATATGCTTTTGGACTATTTTACCATTTGCATTACTTGGTTATAAAGAAGCAGAAAAAGAAATCTGCTAAAGGTACAGCCAGCTTTGGTTCAAAGCTGCACTTTCTGATGGAAAAAGCTTTAATGATTTCCCCCTTTCTAATTCTCTAGTGCTGAATGAACACCTACAGTGCTGATTTAGCCTAAAGGCTGCACATTTAAGGGGTCACATTTTACATTTTTCTTCATATTTTGTGTTTTTTTTAAAACTATTTTGTGTTCCCTTAAATACTGTATATAAAAGACATCTGTTCAGATTTGTCTCCCTTTAATGTGCCTCAAATAAAATGTATAGAGAAAACACATTTAGGTTTGAACTGGGACCCTGAGGAACAACAAACATCAACTATTCTTCATCCTTCAACCCCTCATTTCTTCATTTTCTTAACCATGCTTCACAAACAAATGTTGGATATCAGGATTCTGCACCTGCAACTGTTACAGTATGTCAGCAGTATCAGCACTATCCCTTCAGTGGGAATAGCCAGGCTAAACGGTTTCAGGCTGATTTAGAGGTTGTACGTACAACAAAATGTTATTTTCAATGAGTACAAATTCAGCTTCCCTTCATACAGCCTCAATGGGACACAAACACTGAATTAATTCAGCACTGCAGCAGTGAATATTTCTCTGTGCATTTTTCTTTTCTTTGCCATTACAGCCTGAGTTTGTGCTCTTATTGGCCTTTGCATCTGTAAAAACAGCTCCATGAGTGTCCTGGACATTCTTACTTTCTCGGCGAAGTCAGAGCTCACCTCAGCCAGCGCTGTCGCTGCTTTATTGACGTCTGCGGTTCTGGCTGAGAGAACAGGGCAGCGCACTCGCACTTTGTCTCCCGTGCTCATTTCTGTTAGTCAGCAGCGCCAAGGCCACTCAGCAGAAAAAGGAAAGGATCTCTGTAAATTAATGAAGAGAAAGACAGAGCGGGAGAGGAGTGGACAGAGTGAAATCTAATGAAATTGAACGGAAGAGATGGATGATGGAACAGCTAGAAAGATGGAAAGAGAAGACTCCAGTAAGCGTCACGAGGCTCTTCAGAAGGCTAATAGGGGTTATTTTATCATTGCCTGGAAGATAAACACTAAAGTTATCATGGGGCGCTGTGTTGCATTGGCTGATTGCCATCATCATATACCAAATGGGATGGGCTATCAAATATGTGCTCTGTTATTATTGCTCTGTCATCTTCATCATAGTGGAGAGCTAGATTATTGAACTTTCCTTTCAGTGATATAGAGCTGCCAGATATCAAGATTTGTATGTGTATATATTTGTGTGTGTGTGTCCACGTGTGAGTGTGTGTTTGTGTGAGTGAATGCATGTGTGTGGACGTGTGTTTTCATCACAAGAAAAAAAAACTGAGCTTGGGGATAAGGTAATGGTTTAGGGTTTGGATTTAAAAAAAAAATTTATTAACATGTGCATAGATTCATAAATAGGGTAACCTGGTGAAGAAGACCCCCAGGGCAGATGCCCCCTTCTCCTGATCAAACGGTGGAGCCAAATCTAATCTTGACCCATTTACTGGACTACTAGTCTAATTAATTCTATCCTGCATCTGGATCATTTTATTCCTGGGATTTATTCGCCCAGAAAGTTTTCAGGGTCAGTTAATCCATTTCTTTTTTATCATTAGGAAATGCCCTAGTTGTTAAAACATATTACGGTGGTGGTGGTGGTGGGTGGGGGTATGGAGAGGGCAGTACATTCAGTTTTGAGATGGATAAGTAAGACCTTTGGGCCAATAGACCCCCAATACAGGGGACATTAAGATGTTGCTGTTGTTGTGGATTATTGTGTTTGATAATGTCTGATAGTGGCAAGAGACTGGAAAACCAAGCATGCCACAGATATGGTTCAGCTTTGTGTGTTGTTCCTGATGGGTCCATTTTCCCACGTTTTCTCCTGCAATGCAAACAGAATATTCATATGATTCCAACTCCAGACTGGGTATAAAGACAAATGCTTGTACATGTTTGTGTGTGTGTGTGTGATTGCTGATTTTGACTTTATACTCAGATTGTCATGTTGTTTGAACTCTTACCTTTTCTTGTATCCCCTGTTCTTCTGTTCTGTTTTAAACATGGTTGATTTCTCGCTTTTTTACTGTATGTGTCTGTTCTTTGGCTTCCTGTTAGATTAATAGTAGACCTGCACCTCACACTCATTCGTAATGGATGTGAGTAAGGGATTAACTGTGGCCATATCTGCAGCCAGCGCTGCAGTGAAGCTGCTGCCTCTGCAGAAAAGACCCCCTTTGCCTCCCCCTCCATCTCTCTCTCCCTTCAGTTAATTACTGTAATGGGTCGTCTGTCCTTGTGGTGGCGATGATGGTATGAAGGGGAGGGGGTGCTGTGAGGTCGGGGTTCAGCTAAATAGGAAATATCCAAACAAGAGAGAGAGAGAGAGAGAGAGAGAGAGAGAGAGAGAGAGAGAGAGAGAGAGAGAGAGAGAGAGAGAGAGAGAGATAGATAGATAGAGAGATAGAGAGAGAGAGAGAGATGACGGTCAGCACCTCCTATAAAGATAGAGCGATGGAGAATGAACGTCAGGGACTGCTGCTATACATGTACTTCACCCCAGAATGGTGGTGTCAAGTGAAAACTGTGGTCAAATGGAGCACTTTTTCACTGAATGCAGTTTGTCATTGCCCTGTGAAAAGTAGCTGGCACACTTGCCCCTGCCTGTGTCCTATAGGAGTACTCTCTCTCTAGAGGAGTCACACACATGCTCTACTGCTCACACACCATGTAGGAGAGCACACTAGGAGACATGCACACAAAACAAGAGGTGTTAGATTAATGCATATACCAGTCTCATCTGTATCTCTATATGGTGATTACTACATTAAAATGATGCACACATTAAATTTACCTATGCTAGTGTGTAATCCAAATTCCAAGACTCCACCTTCCATTACATAGCTATCTAACTGCCAAATAAGCCAATATGTATTTTCACAGAGCTCAATTCTACATTAGCTATTCTTTTTTTTTTTTTAACTGACTTATGTTTTTGAAAATAGTTCCAAAAGATTTCTACATTGACTGTTACATTTTATTTTCACTACTAAAGCTTTTAGCATACTAGCACCAATTCTACAACCCACGGCCCTCGCTCTATCTTTATAGGAGGTGCTGACCGTCATCTCTCTCTCTCTATCTCTCTCTCTCTCTCTCTCTCTCTCTCTCTCTTTCTCTGACTCTCTCTCTTTCTCTCTCTCTCTCTCTCTCTCTCTCTCTTTCTCTGACTCTCTCTCTTTCTCTGACTCTCTCTCTTTCTCTGACTCTTTCTCCCTCCCTTCATCTCTCTCTCCCCCCCCCTCTCTCTCTTTC
>JBBMFX010079146.1:0-10298 GCA_037832545.1 Rhabdalestes septentrionalis
TTTACTTCCAAACTTTTGGTCAGTGGACCTTAATCAGGGCATTGCAAGGTCAACTGACATAAAGCTCGGAAGAAAAACACCTTTTGCATGGATCTAAGTGTGCGATTATTTTTCTAAACATTTAATGTCTGCTCTTCTGTAACCTAATTGTTTAAGAATGTAGTGTGCAACTTAAAAATTGACAAAAATTTCTAAAATACTAACATGACATTGCATAACAAACTGGACCCACGATGGAACGTCGTGGGATACTGCAAAAACTGCAACTGCAGTATAACAACAAAATAGAAAACTGAACTGAAAAACTGAACTTAGCCCTAAAATCTTATTTTTTTTAAACCTGGAGGTAATGAGGCTCCTCGTTTTTCCTCATAGACCTGTGACATCTTGCCCTGACTGTAACTGACTGGTCAACTGTGTTTGAAACTGTTCCAAAACAATCATTAATGTTAGCACTAGGTGAGAGACGGCTCAACATGAACATTATGCATAAAGGTTGAACCACACTAAACTATAATATTGGCCCGACTTGCTGGCCAACAGCTGTAAAATAGGATAGTGAACATAGCAACGGTTTAATAAAGCTCCCATTGCGAAACACATAACGAAAACACCTTTAGACTATGTATGTTCTGTTATCATCCTAGCATGTCTACTAGCATCAGAATTAGGAGGGGAAAAACACTTACCTTCATAATTAAACAGGTATTGTTAATGTAAAACTTGTATCCCTTATCCAGTTTTGAAGCTGGTGTGGACGACATCGTTTCGGCCAGTCTGGCTACGTCGGGAAATCTAAATTTTGGATCTCTGTGTATATTCCATTCTGTTTATGGTTGCTACCGGATGTACCGTAACCCAGCATCGTCTCAAAAGGGAAGATGTCTGACGTCACGTGAAAAGGGCGAATTGCTGACTGCTGTAAACTCCCTAGGCAGATAAAAGGGTCTGCATCTTATCATAAGATGTTAAAGATTGGTAAAGCACCCCGACAAAACTGTCTGTACATCAGCGTGAAAAGAGAGTTCATGGACAACGGCCGAGCAGGGGACGGAGATGTCCAGCCATGTCTCTGTGACAACAAAGACTTTGCAGAAAACAAAGATGCCATATACCCCTCAATACTGAGAAGTATACAGTTGTCGTGTTGTCAAAGCGATGTAATTGCTTTTGGAAATTATCTACAATGGTATGTAGTTAGTGGGGGTGTGATTATATTAATTATAGAAATATTAATAATTATTTTGATTATGAATCGATTCAATTCACAATAGTGGGTTTATGATTCAATACTCTCTGTATATTTTTAAACCAAATTAAGGAATGTGAAATATGTTGATAAATAATGATTATTCATTAATGTACAATACAGCAGGGTTGGGGTCAATTCAGAATAGAACTCAACAATTCCAGTTGAAAGAAGGACATGGAATTGGAATTCAACAACAATTACAGGAAATGGAGTTGGAATTGAATTGGAATTACAGGAAGTGGAATTCAATTTAGGGAAATTTCACTGAATTCCATTTATTGCCATTTCTGTATTGCCGTGATTGCATTTAGAAACATACATTTGAACTTTATGACACTTTACAAATACCAAGTAATGTATGAAGTATAGTTGATCAAATTCAAGTTAATAAAAAAAATGAGAACTCTACATTATGAATTAAAATTTGAATGAGAGTGGTGACAGTGGTTTCTGAATGTACTATACATTCAACATATGATTTCCACATAATATATGCCTCATGTTCAGTCATGTTCATTCATCTAATTCATTAAACTTTTATTGCATAGATTTATCATTTCCTGAACTTTGTCATCATTAAGAATTGATCTCTCAAGCCTGCATATCTTACCAGCAGTACTAAAAATGTGTTCTACAAAAGCAGATGAAGCAGGCACAGCAAGGTATTGGCATGTAATTTGAGCCAAAAACGGAAAACAACTCTGGTTGTCCTTCCGGTACCGGAGAGTATCAGGCAACTTTGTACCTCCTCTGATGCTGGTAATTTTGTAGATATAAAGGGAACATGGGTATTCATGACTGCAAAAAGTTTTGACCTCTTTTTTTGGCAGAGAAGAGCAGTCTTTTGAAGTTAGAAGTGAAGGTGCAGAGAGTGAAATGACCTTCTTTGTTTGAATGTCTTTAATGGTTTGCCTTTCTTCACCAATGCACCAGTCAAGTTTAAACCTTGGGTCAAGGGTTGCAGCCAACTTAAATCTTCAAATTGAGACAGACGTTTCTCAACAGAGGTTTTTATATTAATGCTAAGTTTATTTGCTTGCATTGATTCTGCAGCATGATGAAGACCCCGAACACATGGAATTACATTACTTTGCAGTTACATTGCAGTTATAACATTATCAGACTGATATTTATCATTTGCTTCCTCAAATGGTTCCAAAATGCTTTCCCAATGTTTGCAGCACTGTCTGGTATGACAGAGACTTTGTTAGAAATACCATATGTGGCAATTGTATTCTCATATTTCGGAAAAATGTTTTCTGCTGTATGCTTGTCCTTGAACATCTCGCAAAAGAGCATGACTGTATGAAGCTCTAAGTTTAAAATGAAATGATGAGTTATACCCAAAAAAGATTGCATGTCCCGGCTAGACCAGAGATCAACAGTAACACATATTTGTTGAACCTTTTTCATTAGCTTAACTGTTTCTTAATATCATCTGCACGTTGTGGAATAGGCTTTGGACTTTGGACACGTTTGTGACTTGTAAGATTAGGTTTGGCAAAATGGAGAATCTTGCAAAAGTCCTTGTCTTCAACAGTTGACGAAGGACGCAGCCCATTAACAATATAGTCTACAATGCTATCTGTAAGCTCCAACTGCGGATAAATGGTGGCTGGCAATTTTGTAGTGGGGTCAAGCAAGTCATTTTTACAAACTTAATGAAGCTTTTGTTGGTGAGTGTATCTGTGTCACTAACAATCTCGGCACAATTCCTCTAGAAAAAACTAACAAATAAACAAAACAGCTTTAGTTTTTTTTTTTTGTGTGATTTTTTTTCATGTGGCTCCAAAAACTACAAACAGCATGAGACACATTGTGACCACAATCAGTTATTTAATTTAACTAAATGATGGTAATTGGAAAAGCTCAAATTTTGGACTGCGCATTGATGCCTGACAAGCTAAAGAAAGTGTAGTACAAGTGCCAGATATAATAAGTGAAATTGATTGTATAAAATCTTCTTGTCCCTTCTTGCCTTGCTCTACATTGGTAAATAACCAAATGTCCACAATTATTATCGAAGTATAAAATTATATGTGTGTGACTCTTTTGTGGAAATTTGGTTCATACGTAAGTGTTTTTAAAGCATTCCACAAACAGTAATCACCTGTGGATGATGTTTAAAATTTGATGTAGCTCAAATGGATCCATGAACATTTATACCATAATGATTCCCGATTGCTTCATATATAAAGTTGTACGAGTTGGTTCACAAAATCGATCCATTATAATGGTCTTCCCAGACATTCCAGATTTCACAGCCATTGTCAGTTTCATGGGTAAATCCAAATCTATAGTGTTGATATTGCAGTCTAGATTCATACACAAAACAGATTCTCATATAAGGTCATACACAAAAATCTATCCAAATATGATCAAATTCTTTTCTCTCAAACTAACAGCAAAATCTCCAAACTTACACCTTCAAAATGAGTTCTTACTGGCTTACATTTATACTCCCAGGTTATGAACATTCCCCTTGCATGTAATTTTGGGAAATGTAGTTTTAACAAATCTTGTTAGGGACTACACAGAGTGTCAATATTTTACCTCTTTAAATATGACTATAATTTGTGAAATGATCATGCTTAACACACTAAACTTACAGTTTTTTGTATTTCTTTTATATGTTTGTTGTTTACATGATTTACAATATTTAAAGTACTCTAAACTATTAAGCAAACCAAGTCAAATTATTTTATTTAGCATATTAAGTGGAATTTAGTGGAATTTATTTACTTCAATTCAGTTTCTTGACATTACAATTCAATTCTAATTCCATTTCCTGTCACCCACACGCAATTCCAATTCCAATAAAATCCCTACCCCCTTAATAGTATAGTCTTTAGAAAGAGGATAAATAAGTGTCAAAAAGAAGAAAAAAAAAAGGCTTGACAAGATAGAGGTATCTTATTTGGTGATTTAAGGGATAATAAATTACCCCTTAAAAAGACTGTTTGTTGATGCTGCTTCTCCAAAGGAGGGAAAAGAGAGTTTTGGAAGTTAAAGGACGAAGTTTATGTTCATGTGTGGCTTATAACAGAAAGGTATTGTTAATACCGCTGAGAGGGTTTTGTTTTTTTATTTTGCTGGAAAATATAAACTTGCTTAAAATTATTTTGCTTGTAAATCAGACCGGGAAATGTATATGATTGGTCAGGCGATGTGATGTGATCATACTACATGCACATGCACAGATCATTCCCTGTCTGAGCGTCTGGAAGGGGGGATGGATGCAGAATAGTTTGGGTCTCAGGCTAAACTGCAGGGAATTTTCACTATGAAGTTTACAGAATGTAGCCATTAGGGTAGTCAGAAATGTTGTAAGGTTTGTCGCTAGGAACTTATTAGAAAAAAAAGTTGTTGTTAAGTGTGTCTGAAAAGTCACTAGCCATTGTGACAAAGTCGTTAAGTTGCCAACACTGAACCAGCATGCAGCAGTCAGTAAATATTTCCATGACTCCAACACCAGGGGGAATCCAGGAGCATCTGGAAATGACCAACACCTGTAGTCTTGAGTTAAAGCTCCTATTCTTGATCTGTGATGTAATTCTGAGCAGAAAAAACCCTGTGCAAGAGTTCAGGTGTTGGACCAGGGGGTATTCCAAAAAGTTAGCTAACCACTAAACCTCAAAATCCTGGCTTAATTTTTTTAATTCGATTCCACAAATGAGGCAAATCTGAAGCTCTGTATAGTAACTATGGCAACATATGTTTCGGGACAAGCCTACTTCATGGCAAGTTACCTGGGAGGCTTAGTTTAACTTGATGAACATGATTGGACAAGCCATGTGATGACCCTCAGCACGTCATTCAGTCAGACTGGGATTATTCTGCTGCTGCTCTCTTCCTCTAACACACACCAACCCGACTTTTAGGAAGCCATCATGACATACAATTTAATCAAAATACGTGTTGCTGTGTTGCGATAATGATTAAAGTGCATAACACTGCCAGTATTTGCGCAGGTGATAGTAGGAGATTGATTGAGTAGATTGAGTAGATTGAGTAGGAGGTTAATTCCATATTGGTTTTGATTGCAAAGCAGTTGAATCATGTTGAAATGTTGTGAGACAGGGAAAGTCCCTAACACTTAAACTAACCCCAACAACATCAGTTAGTGCAAATGCTGGCAGTGTTATGCAATGCACATTAGGTAAAAGTGACCATTCTGTCATATTGACCCCAGCACACCAACTGAAGCAGGGGGCAACCAGGAACACAGCACCCGGGGAGCAGTGCCTGGGGATGGTACCTTATTCATGGGTGCTCAGAAGTGCTTAGTGCCTTTGGGAATCGAACCCATGACTTCCTGATCGCAGGACATTGTGTTCTGTGATGGCTACGATGAGTCAGGGTACAGGACCCTGGTAGATAACTTTCTTGTCCATGGGGAGGACAAAACACATCCTCAACAAAGACCAGACCAAAGAAAAAATAATTGCTCCTTACAACCTCTTATCATCAAATGGACTAATGTGGAGAGGACCGACATCCACAGATTCCTGGGACTGTAGTTTATATCAGACTTGAGCTGGACTATCAACATATAAAGTATATAAAATACTTTTTATTATGTTGTGGCAGCAATAAGCTGTTTTTTCCAAACTGCTGCACATCTGCTGGACTGATCCTGGCTCCACTCTGGCCCTCCCTCAAGCTGGGACACTGCTGACAAATTTCCAATGGAGATTGTCACTCCTGATCCAGATGTTTATGAACTACAGGCTCTCAGCTCCATTTCCAACAATATTATTTCTCTGGACACTTAGAGAAACCAACTCGGATAGCCATAGAGCTTTAAAATGAGTCTTAGCTTTAAAATTATATCAACCACACGCAAAAGGACCAAAAATATGAGGGAACTGTGAGCTTTTAAAGTTGGGTACTGTTGTCTGGATTTTTATGGCAGAATTAGTGATGAACATTTAGAGGATTTATCTTATTAACATTAGCCAGTGTGAGAAAGGCTTTTAGAAGCTTAGAAGTTACACTGGGCTGCTTTGTGACATTTTACAAATCTTGCTCTTCCACCAGCCTGATGAGAAACAACTCTCAGAAACCATTCTTTGTGCCATAATACACTTCCACAAACATGTGCTGAGAAGGACTTTAAGATTACAAAAATCTGAGCTGGACTACTGAATTTGTCACTTTAAATATCCATCAATGTAAAATAACACATCAGCCCCAGTCATTTCAAGTTTTAAAATCGTGACCTGAACAAAAAAGGTTCCCACAGAAAAATCGAACCTTATTTTAATGAAGTCAGTATCATCTGCACAGGGCATGGAAGACACAAGAACTGCTGCAACATGAGCCAGCAAAACAAAAATGCTGCCTGCTGTCCCTGTTATGTGATACATTTCTTTAATCCACACCACGATGAAATAAAATTGACAACTTGAAAGGTTAGAGTTTTTATTGTTTTGGTTACAGGATTTGTTTTTTTGTTCATCATTTTCATTTTTCTTAAATCTTCTAATAAAATCAGCATCATCTAAAAAGAAAAATGCAATGCAAAATTATTAGAATTTTATATTTCAAACTAGCCACACAAAAATAATTGATATGTGAACTGCACTATGAGTTGAAAAAGGTTACAGAAATGTTCAAATCAGTCAAGATCTCTGGCCCGGCTGTCCACAGGCCACATATATTAACAGCGTATTATTAACATTACACGTGAAAAAAAGATATTTGGACTGTTGGACTCACACCGACACCGAAATAAAACTGATAACCTGTTAGTGTGAACAACAGGACCGGTGAGGTGACAGAGATAGAAAAATTATTTTCCCCTCAATATTGATCTGTGTATCCTTCATATATGCAGCTCTTTCCCCTCTCTAAAAAGGTGATACAATCACTTCTCTGATGTTTTTGGAGACTATTATTTGAGGAGGAACCGCATCCACACTTTTAGCAACAATACTTTTTCTACCCAGTGTGAATGCACCGGTGTGATTTTAATTTATATAGTTGGTAAAAACCCTTTTCACACACTGTGCACTTATATGGTTTCTCTCCAGTGTGAATGAGCTGGTGTCTTTTGAGATGACTCTCCTGACTAAAACTCTGTTCACATTCAAAGCAATGATACGGTTTCTTTCCAGTGTGAACGCTCTGGTGTCTTTTGAGATTATGATTATCTCTAAAATTCTGTCCACACTCGGTGCACTGATAGGGTTTCTCTCCTGTGTGAATGTACTGGTGTGTTTTTAGATGATTTAGTTGGTTAAAACCCTGTTCACACTCGGCACACTGATACAGTTTCTCTCCAGTGTGAATGCGCTGGTGTATTTTGAGACCCCTACATTCTTTAAAACTCTGTCCACACTCTGAGCACTGATATGGTTTCTCTCCAGTGTGAATGCGCTGGTGTGATCTGAGATCCCTACATTCTTTAAAACACTGTCCACACTCTGAGCACTGATACGGTTTCTCTCCAGTGTGAATGCGCTGGTGTGATTCGAGAGTACCCTTCTGTCTAAAACTCTGTCCACACTCTGAGCACTGATACGGTTTCTCTCCAGTGTGAATGCGCTGATGTTGTTTGAGATGATATGTCTGTCTAAAACCCTGTCCACACTCTTTGCACTGATACGGTTTCTCTCCAGTGTGAATGCTCTGGTGTTTTTTTAGATGACACTTCTGTCTAAAACTCTGTCCACACTCTGAGCACTGATATGGTTTCTCTCCAGTATGAATGCGCCGGTGACCTCTGAGAGCAGTCTTATCACTAAAACTCTGTCCACACTCTGTGCACATGTAAGGTTTTTCTCCATTGTGAATGCGCTGGTGACGTCTGAGAGCAGTCTTATCACTAAAACTATGTCCACACTCTGTGCACAGGTATGGTTTCTCTCCACTGTGAATGTCCTGATGTTGTTTGAGGGTATCCATATCTCTTAAACTCTTCTCACTGAGCAGTGAAACAGTTTCTCTCCGGTGTGAATGCACTAGTGTGTTCGCAGATTAATTCGCTGGTTAAAACTCTTTTCCCAGTCTGAGCAGTGATACAGTTTCTCTATCTTGAGACTATGACTATCAGGATGTGTTCTGAAGGCTGGGACTTCTGAATAATGAAACCTCTCCTGATATCAGCAGTGTCACATATTCTTCTCTTGGCTCACAGGAATCCCTCTTAGTGGCATCCACTGATGTAGTTGTGGAAGTACATTTTGGGTAGTAGGACAGGTGATCATTCCTTGCTGTAAGGTAAACACAAAAAAAAGAAAATGTTTAGGGTCAAGTTCAACAGAAGAGTAAGCCCTTGTGACCCTCTTGAACTTAAGGCTTAATAAATGTAAGACTAAATCCCAGCCACAGATATTTTTGAGCTGAAAAAGACCAAATTCCTGCAGCCCCAAAGCCTGACATGATTGGTCCCCAGAACTAATAAGTTTGAGAAATGCTGGGTTAAGTAATTTTTATACCACAAGTTTTTCTGTAGCCTGTGTTTTTATTTCTGCCAGTAGGGGGCACCACTATGTTAGTATAAATCTGCTGCACTTGCGACAACGGCGCTATGTTCAGGAATTCAGGAATTTCTAACCCTACTGTGCTGACCATATCAGTATTTGTTTTGTTATGTTTGATTATCATGCAACTGTAAAGTATTTCTGTACCTGTAGATTAAACTACTCACATTACTATGACATTCAGATCAGGTGTAAATACATTTCAGATACTACACTAAGACGGACTATACATTAGTAGAAAACTTTTGTCCTTGACACTACGCACCGTCTTCAGAAGCAAGACTTTGATGTGTGTGCACCACATTGACTGGTAGTTAACAAGTTACAGCTCTAAAGCCATGTAGAGTGCGCTTTTTGTATTAAAGCCTGAGAGAGAAGCTTTGATCTATCAGAGCCATTACGGAGGACGCTAACACCGGAGCATGCACTCGCGAGAAAGTGGTGTGCACTCGGAAGCCTTGGAAGATTCCTTACAAAGGAAAAGCAGAAACAAAGGAGCACCAGAAAAGGAAATTCAAGCCAACTCTTATCCCTCTAAGTGCCAATGTCATCATGAATATAACAGACTGTAGTTACAAATATGTAATATAACATTTATAGTCCCTATAAGTAGTTGCGGGGGGTAGTGTGCAGTGTTAAATGCGCTGACAAGTTCTGGGCCAGCTAAAACGGAGCATTATGCCCCGTCCAGGGAAAAACCTCAGCACCCCCAGACCTGTCGAACGAGGTTGGTTGCGAAGCACTCCTCCGCAGAAAACAGGCGCGACCGCCCACGTGAGTATGCTTTAAATCAGGGGTATTCAATTCGGTTTTTCATTGGGCCAAACTGTAATACGGCTTTTCCAGTGGGCCGCACATTTCCCTGTATTTCTTTAATGTACCCCATTAATACAAAGCACCACTGCATTTTCAACATTTTATTTAAATGAGTCAAATAGCATTAACCGCTGCCTTCTACTGCAAATAATAAAAACTGCAAAACATAGCCAGCTTTCACTTTAACAGACATCTGAGTTAAAACCTCACAGTGACAGTATTTGCTATTTGCTGAAATAAAATAAAGACTAGAAAACAATAATTACAATTTTTTTGTGCAAATAAAGCAAATATCACAGTCATAAATCACATAAACATTAATAACGATATCATATTGTGCAAATGAGAACAAACATAACTTTGAATGAAATCACAAACTTAAACTGCTGGCTTTTAAAGCATATAAAAGGAAACAAGTGTGTCTAGTCTTCATACTACAGGGCATTTTGATCTCTCTCTAATGAGAAAAGTGACACTTCATTGACAGAGCAAGACGAGATGGTTCACATGTATGGAAGATTATGAGCACATTAATTCAAATGGCAATTCATTTTGCAATCTGAGCATGTAATTTGGAAATTCATTTTGCAATTGACAATTCAATGTGCAAAGTGCTGATGCAATCCTTAAAAATTTGAAAAACAAGGCATTGAATTGCATTTTGCTTTGCGATGGGTTTTGTGCCACTTTATTCAAAAGGCAATTCAAACTGTCAGACCGTTCATCAAGGCGGGCCTTCACTA